>RJWJ010001411.1:0-133582 GCA_004363605.1 Indri indri | reverse complement strand
CCCTTGGATGGTGCGCATTGCACTCTTTGTGTATGCATATACCCGTCCCCTCCTCCCCCTCCCCCCGCCCGACATCCAATAGATGTTATTCTTATATGTACACTTATGTGTTGATCAGTTAATACCAATTTGATGGTGAGTACATGTGGTGCTTGTTTTTCCATTCTTGGGATACTTCACTTAGTAGAATATGCATATTTTTTAATTTCAGAATGTTATGGGGGTACAAACATTTGATTACATGATTTGCTTTTGTGCAGTTTGAGTCAAAGTTATACATGTGCCCATCACCAAGGTAGCATGCATTGTATCTGTTCAGAGTAAATCTACCCCTCCCCTCCTCTCCTCTCCCACCTGCTTGATTTCCGTGGAGTTTTACTACTGTATGTGCACATGGGTGTTGATCAATTAATTTTAATTTAATAGTGAGTACATGTGGTGTTTGTTTTTCCATTCTTGCGATAATTCGCTTAGAAGAGTGGTCTCTAGTTCCATCCAGGTTGTTACAAAAGGTATTAGTTCACCTTTTTTATGGCTGTGTAGTACTCCACACCACATTTTATTAATCCACTCATGTATTGATGGGCCCTTGATTTGATTTCACATCTTCACAATTGTGAATTGTGCTGCTATAAACAGCCGCATGCATGTGTCTTTTTGATAAAATGACTAACAGCTAATAAACATGTGAAAAAATGCCCAAAGCCTCTAATCATCAGGGAAATGCAAATCAAAACCACAATGAGATATCACCTAACCCCAATGAGAACGGCTTTTATTAAAAAGTCAAAAACAATAGATGCTGGTGTGGATGCAGAAAGATAGGAACACTCATACGCTGCTCTTGGGACTGCAAACTAGTGCAACCTCTATGGAAAATAGTATGGAAAGTCCTCAAAGAATGAAAAGCAGACCTACCATTTGATCCAGTAATCCCACTACTGGTTATTTACCCAAAGGAAAATAAGTCATTTTATCCCCTTTTATTTTTATTTGAACTCAAAGGGAAGAAGATCTTGACATTTTCATTTCAAATAATTTTTTGGAGAGTACAATGTGGGGTCACTCCAGGCTTGGCACAGCAGGATGCACGTGTGTTGGTTTTAAGGGCAAAGGGTAGTTTTTTAGTGCCCCTTCTGATGCGTTGGCACAGCTTATCTTCCTGGGTCCTTCGCCTCTGTTTGCAAGCTGAGGGCTGGAATGCTGGAACGTGAGGGAGATTAGGAGCCGGTAACAACGAAAACAAGCAAACCAGCTGAGAATGAACGGGGGCTGGAGCTGAATTCTCCCATTCATCAATGTCTTCGCCAAGGAGTCCTTGTCACCCCCCAGTCACCCAAACAGCTCCCTGAGCCATCTCAGCCCGTACCACGAAGGCTTGCTGAGCCCTGGAAGCTGATTAAAAACCCAGTGAGTAATGGGGAGCAACACACGCCTCTCTGTTCCTCGGGTAAATCTAAGCAAGTTAATAACCTTCTTTAAAGTGAAAGCAAATCAAGTCTTATTTTAAACATTTTATTGACAAGCAGAGAAACGCTGCTGTCTGTGGCCCAGGTAAATTTATCACTTGGTTTTGTTACTTGTTTCTGACTCATGCAACAGACAAGAGCCTTTAAATCGTCCAAAGCCTTCCATTGTTACGAGACAAGAGGAAGTGTTGGAGCAGCGGAAAAAAAAACAAAAGAGCATGAAAGGGAGATAACTTGCATTTCTTGAGCTCCCACTGTAGGATCAGGACTTCTCTGGATACTTTCCTTACATTGACACGTCGGATGTTCAGGCCGTCCTTCCTGGTGGTTGTTTTATTCCCATTGTACAGTTGTGGACACTGAGATACGGAGGCATGAAATACCCTGCCTCAAATCACATGACGGTGGTGGAACCAGGATTCAAAGCTTTGTCTGGCATCAACAATCACCCTGTCTGTATCAGTCAGGGTCCCGGGACAAAATAGGTGATGCATTCAAGCTAGGGGCATCCCAGGAGATTTAATTAGGGACCACTCACACAGGTGAGAATGAGGCATAGGGAACTACAAGGGACGGGGCTGTAGCCCAGGACTAGCAGTAACCAATACCACTGCTAAACCTGGAGGGTAGGAGAAGGGGGCTGTTACTGGAACCCTGGAGGGGACTGTGTAAGGGAGGATGTTCTGGGAGGAGCAGTGACTTTGGGTCAAGGGACAGAGCCAATTCAGTATGAGTTTCCATGGGGAGCATCACACTGGCTGGCCCAACCAGAAGCCAGGGATCCCACAGCTGTGGTCGGGGCTGGCCAGCCTCCCGGTGTGAAGGGCAAAGGTCCAGTACACTGTCCCACTTTTCTGTTCCATTGGATCTCCCAGAATTTTTTCTTTTTTTTTCTTTTTCCCAGAAAGCAATAGACACCAAGCTGTACCAAACTGGTACCAGCTGTACCAGTTTCTTCCTCTAAAGAAACCTGTTAAATATCAAAGTATTTCTCCTTAAATGTAATTGGAATAATCTCAGACCACATTACTTAGATATCAGCCATGACCAACAATCTTATAAAGAGCACATCTCAAGGAACGTGTTACAGCCATAAAGATATCCACCCAGCAGAAGGGAGCAAGCACACAGGGTGGCAGCCGTGTGGGTCATTAAAACTCACCTCCTCCATTATTTAATATATCTTTACAACATCCCGGGGCAGGCAGGGAGAGATTTGCAATAAACTGTGTCTTCTTTACAAGTAGGTCTTCAGAAGAGAAAATAAATGTCATTCTTTCTCTTCAAAGGAGAGTCCCTTTGCTATGTTGGGTCAGTTGTGTTGCTGATCGGGTGTGTTTGGGGAACTCTTGGCCACTGGGGCTGAGGATTTGGGAAGAGACCCTCCCACTCCCAGAATTTCTATGTTATCTTCTGTCACATTGCCCCTTCTCTTTCCACCCTCTTGTTATACCAAATATCTCAGGATAATGGCCTGACTCTTTGTTTCGTGATTATAAACCTAGAATTCAAAGTACCAGTGAAAGCAACAGTGTTTTATATCTAAAACCAGCATTTTGAGTCCCTCCTGTGTGCCGGGCCCTGTGCTAGGTTTTGTAGATGCAAAAATGAATAAAACACGGTCTGAGCTTATGAAGGAGACAGACTCATATAAATTGTAGGTGAACGTAATTTAGGAACCCATGAATGAAGAATGCCCAAAGTGCTCTGGATGTATAGATGAAGGAGCAATTGTGTTTGTTCTGGATGGTCAGGGAAGGTGACATTGGGCCCTGGGGAAGCAATTCCTGAGGCAGAGATGGAGAAGGGGTACTATAGACAAGGGCAAAGACGTTAAAGATATGTTAAGGTGCAACAAGTCAAAAGCTGTGTCTGCAGCAAAGGCTGTGTGGAGTCGAGTTAGAGATAGGAGGTATGCCTCAGAGGCTTATTAAGGCTGGATTTTGAATAGCATTGATGCTATGGCAGTGCTTGTATTTTTTGGGCAGCAGGGGATTAGGGAAAGTAATCTCAAGGAACATGCTCTATCCATAAAGATATCCACCCAGCAGAAGGGAGCAAGCACACAGGGGAAGTGGTGGAGTTAGATCTGTGTTTTAGACAGATCACTCGCATTTTGCTTATAGCCTTGGTTGATGCTCGGCAAGCCCAAATTTCTGGAGGATCGAATTAAGAGGGTTCTCATTTACAAGAACCACCCTGCAGAGGGCAGGCTTATTCCCTTGCAATCCCAGACCCAAATCCCCTGACAGGTGAGAGAATGCAAGCAGGAAAGATGCTTGAATTTACAGAGACTTCTTTGGAAGCGAGAGGGAAATCATAGTTGCAGTTAAGACAGAAAATATTAAGCTGCACTTTTAAGTCCTAATCAAATGCAAGCAAAAGCATTTTCAAAAGCAGGAATAATTGGTGGTCGAACAAAGCCTTCTTTTAAGCCACAAATGTTTTCCCACACCCGGGGACTGATAACAGCTTTTCCCTCCTCCTTCATTCTCTTTTCCGGTAGCTACTTAAAGCAGCAGCAACCCTCCTTCAAGGGAACCCGGTCGAGGCGTGAACCTTATTGTGAATTCGGGGCAGATCCCTGGTGAATTTTTGGTGGCCTTTGGGATCGGTGGTGTCACAAGCCTGGCCAGGAAGGCTGGGAGGTTGGCTCCTTCACACACATCTGCACACATGCACGAGCGTGCACTTACAGAGACACATGCCCCGTACAACCATGGACACTCATGCTCTGACTGTGCCGCCATTAATGTCACATTCTCGCCGCACACCTACAGCACTCATCATGCTCCTCATACACCCCGACACACTCATCACACTTGGCTCCGTTTACAGTCACACATGTCCACTCGTACCCCCAGCCCGCCACAAACACATATTCCCTATACCACAGTCACTCATTTTGATCACTCACTACTCTCAAAGTTTTCTCACCCTGCCTTTTGTTTCTCTTTTACTTTTTCCCTCACCCCACACCCTACCACTTGCTCACTCTCTCCTCCTGCACACCGACAACCCCTCCACCCTCACTCGCCTCATGTGCAAACCACCCACGACATACACAAACATGCCTCATCCCAGAAAGAACAGTGAATAAAATCTTAGCCTAGAAAAAAATTGCACAGTGACAGGATTATTGTCTAGCTGCCATCAGTTTTATCTTCTCTCCTCCGAACAATGTTTATAACTCAGAGATGTTCCCAACAACCATTTAGGGTACATCTACCCATCATTTTCGGGTATCTGGACCCATGCAGTTGGTTGAAAGCACCAGCTTCAGCCAGCTGGGGTGGTCTTCCCTTAAAGGTGGCCTCAACTTGGGTCGGTTACTTTCTCCTCTCCAAACCTCAGATTGCTGATCTGTAAAATGGAGAGAGCATGAGCTTTTTAGGTTTGAAGACCAAATGGGTAGAATAATGTAAAGCTCTTAGATCAGCTCTAGGTGCATAATTAATGCAGGCAAAAGTTAACCCCTGATATCATTTGAAGTGACCTCCGGCACTTTAAATTAGGTTTCCGTGCAAACTCCAAGCCTCTGTAATATGCCTGGATTTGTGGGTCCAACCAAAGGAAGGCCATATGTTTCCTGTTCAGGTCAGTCTCTGTGCAGTGGGTCCCCATAAGCCACCCACAAAGGTGTTCCAGTGAGTAGGTTGACAACCTACGCAACAACAAATTATGGCTTGGAGTAATCTGTGGAACTTCAATTTTTACAGAGCAAGGGGTCAAACAACACAGAAGTTGTTGCCAGATTATTTGAACATGAAGACCAGCCCTGTAGGAAATCTGTGGCCAATACACCTAGTGGCTTTGGGTGAGGTTAGCTTTGAGATTTGGAGTAAAGCACGGGGGGAGGAGGGTCTCCCAATCCTTTCGGGATCTGGTCTCAGTGCAACTCCTCCTTCTGATACAGGGAAAACTTCGCCTTTCCATTGACAGGCCGCCTGAGATTTTGGGGTCTTTCATGATGAAACTTACATGCTTTTCTTCACCAGTGATGATAAGACTACCTCCCTTTATTGAGTGTGATTACATTCCAGGGATTATGCTAAACTAACGCTCAAAGAATCCCCACAGAAATGGAAACCCTTGTATACTCTTGGTGGGAATGTAAATTAGTGCAACCACTATGGAGAACAGCACGGAGGTTCCTCAAAAAACTAAAAATAGAACTACCATATGACCCAGCAATCCCACTGCTAGATATACATCCAAAAGAAAGGAAATCAGTACATCAAAAAGATATAGAATGATAACTCCAAGTTCTCCAAGCACGAGTACACGAGAAACAATGCAGTGGATCACAGGAGATACCTGCAGTCCCATGTGTACTGCAGCACTATGCGCAATAGCCAAGATTGGGGATCAACCTAAGTGTCCATCAGTGGATGAATGGGCAAAGAAATTGTGGTATGTATACACAATGGAATATTATTCAGACATAAAAAAGAATGAAATCATGCCATTAGCAACAACATGGATAGAACTGGAGAACATTATGTTATTAATAAATGGAATAAGCCAAGCACAGAAAGACAAATCTCACATGTTCTCACTCACATGTGGGAGCTAAGTATTAAAAACAATTGATCTCATGGAGACAGAGAGTAGAGTGATGGTTACCAGAGGCTGGGAAGGGTGGAGGGGAGAGAGGTATAACGTGGGATGGTTAATGGGCGCAAAAATATAGTTAGATAGTCAGATAGAATGAACAATATTCGATAGTGCAACAAAGTGACTATAATCAACAAGTTAGGATATACTTTAAAATAACTAAAAGAGTGGCATTGGAATGTTCCTAACACAAGGAAATGATAAATGCTTGAGGTGATGGATACCCCAATCACCCTGATTTGATTAATTCACATTGCCTGTATCGAAACATCACACATACCGTATAAAGACATACAACTATACCCATAATGATTAAAAATAAAAAATTGAAAAAAAAATCCTCGTAGCCACTCTGTGCATGGTTAATATTCTTACTGTGTAGACAAGGACACCGAGGCTCAGACTGAGGGGAAAGAACTTCCTCTTGGTCAGACAGTATGTGGCAAAATGGGGTTACCTGGGGCCGTAAGTCCTGGTGGAGTCTGAGCTGAAAGGACTGATGGACAAGGAACAGAGGTGCAGAAGGACAGACACACACACTGGTGGCCATGGTTGCTGGCCTTGTGAGGTCACCTCTCCCCACCCCTACCCCCTTCTCTCACCGCTGGGTTAATGTCCCCTTTCACCCGTGGATGTGTTTCTGGGCAATTGGATCAGTTGGAAATCTTGTTACTACTCTGCCACCCGCCTCTTTGAGAATGACATAGAATAGCTCCACGCGTCACCAGCTCTGTCAGACGCAGTTCTCTCATTGATCTCATTTTCTCTTCAGAACGCAAGGGGGAGACTCCAAAGGCAGCACCTCTCAAACATGTCAACCAGTTGACATGGGGTCAGGCACTTAGAGAACCTGCAGCACACGCCTTCGAATCCTGCCCTCTCAAACACCTGCCACTGCTTTCTGGCGTTCTCAGGCTGTGCTTCCAGCCCCCTCGCTGCCTTTCATCAGGAATGTAGTTTGGCAGACAAGGACAGAGCATTGGAAGTCTGGAAGACCAGGGTTTGAATTTCAGCCCTTATGCTGATCAGCTATGACTTCGGACAAGTCCCGTGCACTCTCATGATCTTTAGTTTTCAATCTGCAAAATGGAGTAATAGCAACATTTACCTGCCATAGGTTGTTTTAAGTGTGAAACGATGCTCCTATGCAAAGGCTAATTTTATCACAATTTCCCCTGACTTAGTGGTAGAAATAGCAATGCATCCTGAAAGCATGGCTCCTACTGGGCCTCACTTCCCACTGGAAGGCCTGAGACTCTGAGACCCTGCTGGGAAGCTGGGTGCTGCCCAGCAGTCTGCAGGAGAGAATGAGCCATTCTACTTGATTCTGCTTGGCAGATGGGGAGGCCGAGGCCCATGAGTTTAAGGTGTCTTGCTTAAGGCCTCCCAGAAAATTGGTGGAAGAGCACAACCCCTGTGAGTAGGAACTATAAGCACCCCATTTTGAGGAAGCAGGGGCCCAGGGAGGCAAAGAACTTGTTTGAGATCACTTGGATAGCAAGCGGTTGAGTAGGGAGGCAAACTAAAGCCACGCAAGTTCTAAATCTTACAGGAAGAACGTTACGTGACTTAGTTTCAGGGTATGGGTGGACCTCACTTAATTGAGTCAGAAAGCTCCATGGGTGTCATAAGCTTTTCTTTAACCCCCTCCCATGACATTCGTTTTTGTATCGGTGGCTTTGCTTGGGATAATTGAAGCCAGAGACCAGCAGGTCCCTCTGTGCAGTCCTGGCCCACACATCGTTGTACTCTCTGGTCTGTATGGCTTAAGAGAGAGATTCCCAAGCCTCTTGTATGATTCCAACACTCTTCCAAATCTGCATCGAAAACACTTTCCCTTCTCTGCCTCGGTTCTTCCTTCTTTATTTCAGTACTTGAGTCCCTGATTTTTTACTTTCTTTGTTCATGGTGGGGGAGAGGTGATGACCTAGTATTTTCTGTTCACTTATATCTCTACTCATCAGCCCCTTCTTCTTAGTCACCTCATTCTTGTGCTTTGTGTGCACAAAATCATGGTTTTCAATATGATATTGTTGTAATCAGATTGTACATGGCTCCTATTTTATTTTATTTTCTAAAAATTTATAATTTTCTTCTTTATGTACCATACCCAACTTCTTCTCTCTCCCACAATTCATAGGTACTCTGTGTACTGTCTTAATGTATACATTTCCACTCTACTGTCCATATGTTTATTTAGATGCATGTGTATCCTTGGGCCTTACTTTGGGTGGGTGTATTTGAAATTTGCGTAAATGGTATTGTATTTTAATTCTCTGTTTCTGTTTTTGTTCAGTGTTGTAATTTGAGATCCATCCTTGTTGCCATATGTATATCTACTTCATACTTCTGGATGGTTCATGGTATTTCATAATCTCAGATACTACATGTTTCTGTTCCCCTAGCGATGAACATCTAGGTTTCCTCCAACTCTTTGCTACTACAAACAAGGCTGGGATGATTTTCCTCCTGTGTGTTTCTTTGTGGAGCTTTGTGAGAATTTCTCTAGAATCTATATGCCAGAGTTGGTTTGCTGGGTTATAGACATTAAACCCTATGTAATTACTCTAACACTGCCAGTTTGGAGAACTGTAGGAGTTTACAGTGTCATTGGTGATACAAAGTTTGCATTTTCCCCATATCCTCTCCAGATAGCATTTTTTGCCCATCTAAAGGGTATAGAATGACATCTCATTATTGCTCTAATTTTTATTTCACTAAATGCTAAAAGTTGGAGCCCCTCATCATTACATTCTAGTTAATTTGTTTCCTCCTTCTGTGATACTGCAAATACCTTCTTCCTGTCTGCCACCTGCCCATGATATTCTTCACTGAAAAGACTTCTCACATTTGTCAACAAATAACAAATCCATTAATCCTCTCCCCCAAAGTTTGTGCTTTCGGGGTCCCATCTAAGAAATCAGTCTATACCCTGAGGTCAAAAGCTATTTAAAATTTTCTTTTGTTTACATCTGAGAGGCTTGCCTTTAATGTATATGGAGCTTGTTTTTGTGTATGGTGTGAGGTAGGGATTCAACCTTATCTCTAAATACATTTATTACACATGTAATACATGCCAAATATCCAAATGTATTTATAAAATAATCTGTTACTTTCCCCATAGACTTGTGATCCTACTTCTTTTATATATCAAATCACCTCCTCTTCTCTTTCATGCATTTCTGTTCCACTGGCCTATTTGCTTTTGCACCAGTACCACATTATTTTTATTATTGTGGTTTTGTAAGATGTCTCAATATCTGGCTGAATGAGTTCCCCTCTCTGACCTTTCCTTTCTCCTCTTTTTCCTCAAAAGTTGCCTTAGCTATTTGGGAATTTTATTCTTCCATCCATGTTTTAAACTAGTTTGTCAGGTTTCTTGTAAAGTCCTTCTGTGAGCAAGTTTACCCCACGGGGTTGGTTGGGTGAACGAGTGAGATGATGGATAAAAAAGGGCTTTGCAAGCTATTAAAAAGTCTTGGAAAGTTAGTACAGTGTTGAGACAACAAGCCTTTGGGATTAGCTAGGCCCGACTTGAAGTTTCTTGGAACTTGGATAAATCATCTCATTCCTTTGGGACTCTGTGTCTTTATCTGTATGATTAAAGCTGGTATTAACCAGCTCCCAGGTTTGCGTGAAGGGAGAGCAATTATTCGGGGCCCCACAGCCTGGTGCATCGTAGGGCTGGGAGGTAGGATGATGGAAGAATGAGAGTGCTGAGCCAGGCTTCACACAAGGGATCAGGGCTGCTGTTGACACGGTACAGGCTGCCTGGTTAATGAGATCATTCATCAACATTATGTTCAGGGCCATGATGAATTTGCCCAGAGAACCTGCCTGAATCTTCTGGGGGAAAGGACATTAATGGTGACATCTGTGAGCACAGGGATGTGTCAGACTCCTGGAGTGGCGGTGGGGAGAGCATTTCCTCTCTCCTTCAAACTCTTTCTGCTTCAACATCTTAAACTCAGCAATGCCTGGTGGGACCTGCTGGGTTATTACTTATCTGCCCTAAAATCAACCAGCTATGGGAGAAATGTCTGCTATTAAGTGCTCAAACAATGCCAGGAGGCAAATAGGTAAAGTGGAAAGGGCAGTGAGCTCGGAGGCAAACGCAATTGGATCTGCATCTGAGCTCTTCTGCTTAGTGGCTATGTGACCTTGGGCAAGTCATTTTGCCTAGTAATTATACCCACCATGTAGGGTGGTTGAGAGGGTCATGTGATATAATGAATGCCACAGGAAGAAGACAAATGGTAACATGTCACAGAGATGTAAGGCATTATAATCATTTCAAAAAAAATTTAATCATGTGCTGCCTTTTAGGCAATAGTTTCCTTGCAATTTTAACTTCAGCGTTGCCACTCACTGGCTGCTGCAACACCTCCCTGTGATTTATTGTACAAACTGACTGAGACAAAGTGATTTAAACATGTTCACAAGCTGGCGTGTGTGTATTTGTATGTATATGTGTGTGTGTGTTTATTTGGTGGGGGGTATTGCAAGATGAAAGCTTAAACATAAGAAAAATTATAACCAAACCCAGGGGTTTAAGGGATAATCAAAATAATTTGAACTTTTCATTCAAGTAAAAGTGCAGCTGATAACTGTGATAACTGTGAATTTTACTATTATTAAATAGTCATGTGATTAGCATGATTAATGTGATTAGCAAAAATAGCAACAATTAACAATAGCTCAGTATGTTGTGAATACTTAAGTGATTCACGTTTATTCTTCCATTTATCTTTTCAACAATCGAATGGATCCTTATCTTACAGATGAGGAAACTGAGGCTTGCAATGTTTAAATGATATGACTGGTTGGTTTTGGGAGCTGGGATTCAAACCCGTGTCTGCCTGGCCCCAAGACCCCTTAATAACTTGGAAAGGCCTGTCAGTTACCCTGGGAGATTCATCTGGGGGTCTCTTCTCTGTCAAGGGCACGATGTTACAACACTGTCACTTCTGAAAACAGCAATTTCTAGAACTGAAACTTCAATTTTTGAGATTGGGAGGCTGACACTTGGGTTGAGGCATTACGCTCAGGCATGTCATTCTCCATCACAATTGTGGAGGGGCCGTTGCAAAGAAAGCAGTGAGGGAGGCAGCCAGCTAGAAAATCAGAGAAGAAAAACGTGGCTGTGCCTGGCAGAAAATTCGTACTTTCTTCGGCTCACCAGGGCCCCAATCCCTTTCCTAGTGACTTTCCATTCAACTCCCGTTGGAAGACAGGTTTTTCTTAGGCCATTGGATCTTGTAAGGACCCCTTTGCCCCCCATAGACTTCGGCCAAAGAATAAGGCAGGCTATTTTCAGGTTGCCCAAGAATTTATTTTACTATTATTAAAAAAAATATATATATATATATATATATATATTTTACCATCACACAAAGGAACACAACCATTAAAAAACTTAGTTGGGGTAAAAGAAAGAGATTAAAAATAACCCATGGATCTTAACTGCCAGAAGGTATCTTGGCTTAATAGAGGACTTTGGAACCAAATAGATAGTCAAATTCATGCTCTGTTACTCTCCAGCTGAGTCACGTTAGGGAAGTTTCTTTGTCCTTCTGAGAAGCACTAATATATCGCACAACTGTAGGGGGCACTGCTCACCCCCAATCCCCAGGGGTGCTTTCTCATAGAATATTCTGTTCATGACTCCTACTGAAATTGTGTAGAATAATGATCCTGTCTTTGAACATCACAGTCCCCATTTATACAATGAGGGTGATACAACAATAATCTTCATAAGAATTATCTTCATAATTAGGTGAGATCATGAGATCAAAGAGGGTAGCAGTACCCGGCACACAGTCAGTGTTTGACAGTCTTCATTCTCTATTTTTCAGGAATTGGGGAAATGGCGATAAATAAGATACGGCACAATCCAGTGCTTAGGAAACCAAGCGTAAAGATAAATGATGATATCCAAGTTGGTGAAACAATATAAAATGGGAGATTACAAGGTGACACGTGTCTAAATATTAGATAAGTGACATGGTGGATATGCATTATGACTTCCTAAGAGAAAAGTTCTCTTAAGTGAGGTTCCCAGAAGCAGATGCTGAGATGAGGATTTATGTGCAAATGATCAAGGAAATGCTCCCAGTAGAAACTGGTAAAAAATAAAATAGTGGGGCAAGCAGGGCAGGGCATGGGAAGATGCAAAGCAATAGTGTGGTTTTGGGGAAGCCCAGGCCTTTGTCTACTCCTGCAGAGAAGCTTTGTAATATAAATTTTCTCTCTGAGTTTGCCTCTGCTTGCAGCAAGGAGCCTTTATACCCTGCCTTTGTCAGTCATTAGCTAGGGCTGCCCTAGGAGGGCTAGACTCCTGGGCACTTCTGAGTCTCTCGGCAATTCTCCAAAGACAGTCACAAGTATCAGCCATTTATAAAAAAAAAAAAAAAAAGACACAGGGGCTGGTAAGGAGATGCATGTTTCAAATATTTTCCAAAAACGACCACAGCAATACTTCTCATCCCATAAGCTCTTTTTGTTTTCTTTTTCTTTTTGGTAGAGATGGGGTCTCACTGTTGCTCAGGCTGGTCTTGAACTCCTGAGCTCAAGTGATCCTCCTACCTCGGCCTCCCAGAGTGCTAAGATTATAGGCATGAGCCACCAAGCCCGGCCCCCATAAGCACATTAAGGACCTTGCTGCTCCCCCATCCAGAGGTATAGTCTATTGACTTGAGGCCTTCATAAGCACCATGATGAATAGACAACAGCAGAAGGAATGCTATTTAACTTACGAGGCCAGATCATGAAAGGTGATAGCTCTGTGCTTGGAACACTTGCACTTAGAATCCACCCACAGTGCTTTAATGAAGCTCAGGCCACATGAAGAGACCCACATAGGGAGGAACCAAGGACCCCAGCCCTCAGTCCTGGCTAATCTCCCATTGGCAGCCAGCACTGGCTTGCCAACCATGTTAGTGAGCCCTCTTGGAAGTTGATCCTTCAGTTGAGCTACCACATGATGCCGCATGAAACCAAGATGAGCCGCCCTCACTGAACCCTGCCCAAGTTGCAGAATCATGAGCAAAATAAATAATTGTTCTTGTTTTAAATAACTAAGTTTTGGAGGTGACTTGTTACATATCAGTAACTAGAACAAGGTACAAGAATGGAAAAAGGAATCTGAGAATCTGGGTAGCACTCTAACAGTGTAGTAGATGCTGTTGGGGCTATGTTTAAATTCTCTTTACCATGTTGGTGCACCCATCTCCCAGATCCTTGAATGTTGGCTGCTAACAGCTCACTGTTGCCCTCTTTGGAGAATTTCCCTGGGTCTAATGGGAGCCAACTCAACTGAGAGGTATCCCTTTCCCTGGGAAGTCTACAGCCAACGACTGACGCGAGGATACTAAAAGGCTCATCCCTCAAGGTGGGATCAACTCTGTCATGCAGTTTGTGATCCATATTTAATCTGGGCTCTTCACCCTTGCTTAGGTTTCCACTGCCTGCCATCTAACTCCCCTTACTCCCCTTCTCCCGAGAGGGTTCTATTAATAAATCACTTGCACAGGAACTGCCCCCACTCCTGACATTTGGCTATGCTTGTAGGGAACTTGGCATAGGACATTGTTTTCTATAGAAGTGTCATTATAGGACTAACATATATAAAACACTGTATGTTTCTGTATATTTTGTAAAATATTGTCACTGCCTGGGATACAATAGGTGCTCGAAAATGGTAGAGATGATGATTGTGCTGCAGTAATATGATAAGATGTTTCTTAGCAGAAGTTTTGCATCTACTTATATTTAAAAGACCCTCTAGGAGTATAGAATAAGGATGTCTTTATAGCTGATAGAGGACAGTAGTCTTTGTGTCCTAATACCCAAGACTGGGCTGGGAACACTGGATTTAGAGACTTCTGGTTCAGCACCATGAGTTGCGGACAGCACCCCATGGCTTGTGGACAGCGCACAAACAATTAAAATTACGTCCAATTCAGCACCACAACATGTGAAAGGCAGATGCTTCAATTAAAGGGCAATCGTTTCTAGTAAGTCTTGGTTGTAAGGTCTTATGCTATTTTTCACATATCAAGGCCCTCTCCCTTGACACCATCAGGATATTAGAAAAATCCCAGGGCCTGCCAGGGGATTACTCTGTTTATTAAATTTAGCTTCACAAACAGAGATGCTCTGCACTTTGTATCACCCTCGAGAACTTGAGCATTAAGGCATTCTATTGGCTTGAAACCCAGCAATTTCACAAGACAATAAAACAATGTATGTTCTTTTCAATTTTTTTTCCTGTTTACTTTATTTGCTAGGGGAAGTAAAACGTAGTGCAATGATACAACATTATGTGATATGGAAGCTCTCTGCTGAAATTAAATCTCACTGTTACCAGGGTGAATATCCAAATCTGTAGTGTTAGCATTTTTACTTTTTGCATGCCAGTGGCTGAGACTCGATGTGATACTTCACTCCGTGAGTGTTTTGGTATCTTTTGTTCTAGTCTGGACCTTTGCAAACGAGGTGAGTGCACTGCTGGGTGTTCAGAGAATCGGAGAATGCAGAATTGGAGGAAACCTAAGGGATAATCCGGCTCAGATATTTTCTTTTTAAATACCAGGAGACTGATGCTCTGAGAAGCAAAAATGTTTTGCCCACGGTCACAGAGCTGGTTAGTGAGAGTCAATAACCCTGAATCCAAGTTCCATATCTTTCAGCAGGTCTGGCTACTATTGAAGTTGGGCAAACCACACATTGTTCCATGTAAGAGCAAACTTATTTACTGTATAAGCCCAAAGGGAGGTGAGGGGTTTGAACACTGTAAAAAGATTTTCCCCAACTGCAACAATATGTTCTGCCTTCATTTCCATCAGTATTCAATGCCAGACATGAAAGCTACAGGGAATTTGCTGAAGATGACATTCTAAGACGTTGTAATAATACCATTGTAGCATGGTGACACATGAATTCCTTGTATTTGCAGAGCAAAACTTCCAAGAAAAATCAGGGTTTTCAAGAGTCTGCCCTTTAAAAAGCTGAGACATGGCACAATGGACTTTGCAGTTCAATAGTTAGTACTCAGGGTGGACTTATAAATTGGTAATAGTGGCTCTTGATTTTTATTAGGGACGCATAGTAACATAGTGGTTTAGCCTATAGGCTTTGGAATTTGGCACCTGGTGTTTGAATCCTGCCATGCTACATATTTATTCTTGGGCAAGTCATTTAATCTCTGTAAGCCTCGGTTTCTGATATATATCAGATGATTTTAGTAATGCCTACATCATATGGTAATTTTGTGGCTTAAATAAGATCATTGATGTAAAAAGTACAGTGCCCTACTTTTAGTAGTACTCAATAAATGTTGTCTCTTGTTATCAATGAGATCCATTAATTTGTGAATATAAGTTACATTCAGGCAGGTTAGCAGGCAATTTACAGCACTCGTTCATATAGTCCTCAGAGCAACCCCGAGTAGAGGATTATCTCCCTTGTGTCACAAATGGAAACATAACAGGACAGAAAAGTGAAGCAGCTTTTAAGCTCACCAAGCTCATATCTGGTGGTGCCAGGTCTTGACTGCAAGTCTGTCTGACCCCAAAGGCTGTGTTCACATCGCTGCATTTCTGGAACTGAAAGGGATCTTGGAGACCACTGAATCCAGTGCTACCACTGGAGGTTAAGAGGTATCAAATTAAAAATAAACATTTCATGGACAGGTAATTTTGAGAAAGAGAACTCACTCTCTGTCCTATTGAGGATCTAGCATTAACATCAGTGTATTTTAGCCTCTGTAAGGTTTCAGAGTAAATAAACCTGTGCAAATATGTTACACTCAGAATTTCCATAGAGTATCTCATAGGACTAGCATCCTGTGGAAACTTCTTTGTGATACGCTGATCAGAACTAGCAAACTCATGTTGTAGATGAGGACAAAAATGCCAGGAGGGCCTGGTAGGAGTCATGAGATGAGTCATGAGCAAAGCCCAGGGCTCCAGGGCTCTAGGGCTCTGGGTTGAAAATCCACCCACTGTGGTACTCTGCCGTCTTTCCCTGCCCCAAGCCCCTCCTAGCATCTGTCAGCGAGAGGGTTTGGACACCTTATATTTCACTATTAGGACCCCTTCCTCCTAAAGAAGAGGATTTCCCTTCCTCTCACACCATCTTCTCCTTCCTTTTTAGGACAGCCCCATCTGTTGATGAATCCATCACTAGAGTGACAGCATTCTGATGATGTACTCACATAATACGTTACCAAAGTGCCAGTCCTGATGGCCCCGTGATGTATGAGGCTAGCGTTTGTCAATGCCCTGCAGTTCCAACCAAACCATTCATCACAATAGCATCTTTTTCATGGCGGCACTGCATGGAGACTCCTTCCTAGGGAAATGAGGAACTGTGGAAGACTGAGCAGCCAGGTGAGTGCAATACTAGACAGGTGTGCAGGGAGAAGGCAGAATGCACGCATCAATCCCAAAGTGAAAAAGAGTGCTCTGTGGGCTACCCTTGCTGAGCCTGCATTCATTCAAAGGCTTTTGTCCAAATACATGAAATTAGACACTATTTTAGGTGTTGGGGATTCAAATAATAATACTGATAACAATCAGTGTTACTTCAGCTCTTTCTATGCATCAAACACTGTGGTAGATGCTTTATAGATGTTATAAATGCGTTATAGATGTTTACAGATGCATTGGGTACTTCTTACGATCCCACTTATAGAATGACTCCAAAACCCAACTCCACCACTTACCAGCTGTGTGACAGTGGAAAAATTAATGAATATCTCTGGGCCTTGCTTGATAAAATGGGGATAAATACTAGGATCTACCTTCTAGAATCATTGAGGATTGACTGAGATAATGTCTATTTTTATATAAAAGGATTAGCATCAGGCCTGATGATGCGTAGTGTTTTGGGGAGTAATGATAAGTAATTTTATTGGAAGAGAGAAGTATAGCAGGGTTTGTTATTAGAAATAGGCATTAAAATATAATTAACACTTAGATCTTAAATTCTAAGTATCATTCTCCAACTAAAGGCATCAGGGCTACTTGGAAAAGTACCTGAATTTAGGGCTGTGGTAGGGATAATAGAAGTTGAACCTGGAACATCTTGCAGTGCGAGAAAGTAAAGAAGTGCCCAAAATTGAGAAAAATAGAAGGATGAGGGCAGGTCAAAAGGACCTAAAAGCCAACTCAGTAGAGTTCCCAATGGCCAAGCTGGAACAATTTAAGCAACAAAATAAATGATGATAATATTGAATTATAGCCCAAAGATAAAATAAAAATTCACAAGTCCACACTGATATAAATAAATAAATGAATGAATAAATGAACATGAGAGAAGGGACCAATCTTCCTTGGAAAATAACTGAAACAATTAATGTAGAAGGAATGAAGAAAGTATAAAAACCACCATTAGAACAACATTGTAATAATTGTGTCATGCAAAATCCACAGAGGGGTGCTAAAATTAGTGGGTAACACTTTATGAAGAAACGGAATCGTTCGATAGCCCCCAAATTTCTCCCCCTTCCCAAATTCACCAATTATGGTGGTGACTAATATATGTCCACAAATTCTTTGATACTGATCCTTCCAGGAGATGGAGATTAATTCTCTTCCCTTTGAATGGAGGCCGGATCTAGTGACTTCCTTCTAATAAATAGAGTATGGATAGAGAAAAATAGTAACTTTAGAGTGGAGAACCATGGCAGCTACCACTGTAACCAAGTGATAAATGTTAATATCAGCAGTTTTAAGTCATGTCGATGTCATGTACTCCTGAGGTAACAGGGTGAGAAGGACACTTCACCTCTGTGGCTTTCTTCCCCCCAAATCCATAACCTCTGTCCAATTATGAGAAAATATAAGACAAACCCCGTTTGAGAGACATTCTATGAAATTCCTTAGTGGTGCTCTTCAAAAGCGCCAAGGTCATGGAAGGTAAGGAAAGACTGAGAAACTGGCATGATTTGGAGGAGATGTAGGAGGTATGGCAACTGAGTGCAGCGTGGCATCCTGGACCGGGCTCTGCAACAGAGAAAGAACATTGGTGGAAAAACTAATGAAACCCAAGTAAGCCTGTGGTTTAGTTCATAGTATTGTACCAAGGTTGGTTTTTTAGTTTTGTAAGTAAGATGTTAACATTAGAGAAACCTGAATGAAAGGTATATGTGAAATCTTGGCACAATCCTTATAACTCTTCCATAAATCTGATATTATTTTGAAACAAAGTGTTTAAAACATAATTAAGATATTTAAGTTTAAGGATTATGTCTTCAAGGGTTTATCTAGGTGGTCCAATAGAAAGATAGTGAAGGCTAGTCATAGGATTTAGATTTATGATGAATTAATAAAAGTAAAATGAATGAGTAGAGGAATTTGCTCTCAACAGTAAAATATAGAGGATAGAGACTTCCTTGTTTTCAATTACTTGCAGTCTTGAGGATAAGGTAAGCCAAGCATTGTTACCTGGAAGGGACTTTAGATTGGGGAACAGCAGAGCTAATTGTCCTGGGGGATGGGGCTGGAACAGTGGGTGAGTCTGCTGAAATATAAATTCTTCATGTCTTTTGTTATTTCCCAGGAGGGTTCAGTTGGCTTTGTGAGTGTAGAAGAGAGAGTCAGGCACATAAAAATCACTCAATAAAAGTACACTGCGGTTGCCATTATTATTAACAGACTTATGCCCAAGAGCAAGGGATCTGGAGTCAGACTCTCTGGGTTCAAATCCAGGCTCCAGCACTCAGTAGCTTTATGAATTTCGGCAAATAACCTACCCTTTTATGCTTCAAGGTCTTCATCTGGAAAATGGGGAATCCATGTATCTGTGTCATAAGATTGTTGTGATAATTAAATGGGTTAAAATGTTAGAGAACTGGAATAGAATCTGGTACATAGTAAGCGCTCAAATGTTGTTAGTTATTATGTTACTACTACTACTATGATTCCTGCTGCCCCCATTGCTATTAATACCACCTTTACTGCTACAGCTACACAGCGTTGCTTCCTTGTAGGCTGATTGGTTTGTTGATTGACTAATTGAGTCATCTTGATCCAAAATCAAGAGAAATTGGAGCAAGAGAGAACAAAAGAGTTTATGAATAGAAGAGAAGATTAAGCTTGGGTTGTGGTTTCTCATCAGAAAAATGAAGCTCTATTGACATCTCTCCCTCTTGTCTTCAACAAGAAGTATGGATCTGATAGGGCATTGCAGACAGACATGTTTTTCATTGACCAGGTTTTCTTAGCCCTGGTTGGCCAAAATTGAGTTTCTCTGTGTCCAGGAACCATAAAGATCAAATAATAACTTTCAAAATAAGCAAATCGGATGGAAGTTAGACTATCCTTTCCATTGGTAACAAACCCTGGCAGATAGAATACTGAGACGTCAGTTGCTTTCTTCCCTGAGACACTGGATTATCTGCAATACAAAATACAAATCTGTTTTCTTCAATGGTTAGGCCCTGCCAACATTATCATATGGTAGTCTGTCTATGCATTATAGGAGCTTACCAGCGAGATGCAATTCAAGGGGCTTTCTCACAATAAGCTTAAAAAACTGTCTTAGTGTCCAAAATTTTACCACTATACGTGCATCCTGTTGGGTCTTGAAGTTGTGTCATCTTTAAGAACCTTTTTTAAAATGTGAATACTTCATTAAAGAGACTTTTTCAACAATAAGACATTTAGTTTTCAGATTACATTCCTTTCTCCCAACTCAATTGGCCCTCATAGCAATCCCATTTTGCAGATGAGGACACTGATGCAGAGAGGTTAAGTGATTAGCACCCAGGTACTGGCTCAGGCAGCACTTGAACTTGGGTTTCTTCAGCTCCAGAACCTTTCCCATCCTTCCATATGGATTTGGAGGCAGAAATGTCTGGGAAGGCCAGAGGTCTTGTTGAGAGTTTGAGGTGATAAAGGGAATAGAAATAAAAGTCAGGTAAATATGAGATCTTAGATTCAGTCCTTACCTGCCATGCAAACTGGGTAAGGCATTTTAATGTTTAGAACTATAATTCTTCCTTTGTAAAATGGTGACAGTAATAATCACTGCATGGGGTTGCTGGAGATACTAAACGGTTTACGGTGTGTTTGTGTTGTTTCCAATGCATGGCCCATAGGCAGCGACCACTCAATATTAGTTTCTCCCATTTTACCTTTTACTTACTGCCTCTCTGAATTTTAAAAGGGCAAATTCTGGACTAGTTCAATAAAGTAGATCAGTCTTATGGTGTCTCAGAAAGTTACTCTCAGCATGGAGGTATCGTGTTGACGATATACATGGCCTCTTTCTACCTGGAGCGAAGACAGAGTTGACATGCCATTGTTTATTTCACCTTTCGCTAAAGCCCCCCGAATCTGCCTGCCTTTGCACTGGTCACGGCTGAGAACCGCACGCTGCCTTCAGAGGGGCACTGGCCTCCAGGAAAGCCTCAAATGTCATGGGGCCACAGCTGACGAGATGCCTCTTACCTGCGCAGGGTGGAATGATTTATGTCTGATCTGTCAGAGGTCACCAAGCGGCTCAAAGCTAAACTGAAAGATTAAGAATTGATCCAGATGTAATAACAACCCAGATAAGACATACAGGCTTCCAATTCACTCGGTACTCATGAGGCACTATGCAGGCAGCCTCTGTTTGCTGGAGGGTGGTGTGTGTGGATGCTCTGGAGCCGTCCCGGGGTGCATACAACATCTGGAGCTGAATTATGAGTCCTGGGCTCGTTGTGTAAGAAAGTGGTATATTTTGAGATAGAGGAAGCTCTGCAGGGCCTAGTACTCACTTTATTCTTTTATTCATGTATATACTGAAAGTCAACATGCCTGATTTTGTACTAGACCCACAGTCCAGTGTGCAATTCTGAGCCCGACGTCCCTGGAATCTTGGAGGGAGTTTGGTCAGCAATCCCGCCTGCCCTCTTCGCTTCCACAACTAATTCAGAATGGGGCATAGTTCCCAGCCACTGACTCTGCCATCTGGTTACTTCAGTTACTTCTCTTACTTCTGTTCTGATCTCAGTTTGGCCTCAATTCCTTAATTTATAAAATGAGGTTAATAGTACTATCTGCCTCAGGACTTGAAGAAGAGCTATTTCTCCAAGGAGGATACGCAAATGGCCAAAGAACATGTGAAAAGGTGTTCGATGTCATTGGTTATTAAGAAAAGGCAAATCAAAACCATAATTCGATGCCACTTCACACCCATCAAGATGACTATAATAATGAAATAAACCTAGAAATTAATGAATGTTGGTAGCAAGGCGGGAAAATAGGAACCCTTGTATATTGCTGGTGGGAATGTAAAATGGTACAGCCACTGTGGAAAACAGTTGGGCGGTTCCTCCAACAGTTACACCTAGAATTACCATATGACCCGGCAATTCCACTCCCAGCAACTCCCAGGAGAGTTGAGAACATATGTCCACACAGAAACTTGTAAACGAATGTTTATAGAAGCACGACTCATAATAGCCAAAAGGCAGAAACAACTCAGATATCCATCAGCAGATGAATAGATTAACAAATTGAGGTATATTCATAAAATGGGGTGGTATTTAGCTACAAAAAGGAATGGAGTACTGACACGTGCTACAACTTGCTGTTATATGCTAAGTCAGAGGAGCCAGACGAAAACGGTCACTTATTGTGTGATTTTGTTTATGTGCAGCGGCCTGAATAGGCAAAGCCATGCAGGTAGATAACTGGGGAACGGGGGATGGGGAGTGATTACTTAAAGGGTGGAGAGTGTTCATCTGGGGTGATGAAAAATTCTTGAAACCAGAGAGATGGGGGTTGCACGACATTGCGAATGCACTAAAAGCCCCTGAATTGTGCACTTTAAAATGGTTAATTGCATGTTAAGTTTTATCTCCATTTAAAAAACAGCAATATCTCACACAGAGGATTGTTGTAAAAATTAAGCCAACTAATACCTCTACCTTGATAAATCAATATTAACATTATTTTTCTTAAAAATATCCTTTTAAAAATGATTATGATAGTATTTACTTATTCTGGAGAAAAGTTTCCAAATGTCTTATCAGATTCTCAAAGAGATCCTTGATTCCACAAATATTGGAATAAAGAAAAGTGAAACATTGGCTTAAGGGTATAGATTGGTGTAGCCATTCTGGAGAGTAGTTAGTTAATAGTTTGGTTCGTTAAAATAAAACTGTGTATGCCCTATTGCCTGACAATTGAATTTCTGGATATATATTTTGAAGAAATTCTCACCCAGGCCCCCCAAGGGCCAAGCACAGTGATATTCACTTAGACATTGGGGGCGGGGGGTGGAGGGAGTGTGGGTGTGGTTCTGGGGACACGGGACAGATAAATGTGGGGGATGCTCATTGTGGAATTCCATAAAGTGCTGCAACAACGATGAGCCACACAGAGTGCTCTTAAAAACTCAGGTGCCAAAAGAGTGCAAGAAGGACAGGTACAGGATGAAACTTACAGCCCTCTTCACAGATGTAGTTAAAAATTATGCGCAAACCATAATATGCAATTAATAGGGCCACAAACAAATGAAAGCTTACGCAGCAAACAGTTGAATGGCTGCCTAAGGAGAGGAAGGGAATGGCGTTGGGACGGATAACAAAAGGAATAAATAAATAAAGCAAAAGAAGGCCTTGCCCTAGAACAGTGATGGGGTTGTGTCATGGACTAAGGGGCGCAGAGAACTCCAACTTCTGCACCTGAAGTTCGACAACAGAGAAAACAGAACAAAACCAAAATCCATCAGTCTAGGAAACCGGTACACTAAAGGGCAATTACTATCTGGTGATGGGTTTAACCTTCAAGCGTGACTGCTAATTACCTTCACCTGGGTTCCCCAGAGCAATGCAATAAGATTCCCCAGGAGGTCGGGTCAGACACTGCCAGCTTTAGACACTTCCCAGGTGATTCTAATGCGCAGTCCCAGCGGGAGCCCTGGGTTAAATGTCCCAGATCGAGGTAAGCGGCAGGCACTGCAAGGATGCAGCAGTCGGATAAGTCAAGGGAGGGGGAGAGGGAGAGAGAGAGGTGAGGCCGAGGGGTGGTCCGGGCCAGAAGAGGCGGGGTAAGGCTTTGGGACTGTTTTCTAGTTGATGGAGGAAATATTGGGAGGGTTTTAGCTGAGGAGCAACATGACCAGATTTGGCCTCTAGGACATTTTGGTGCACTGTCTAGGATGGATGGGAGGTGGGTGGGAAGATACTCCTGTGACGAAATTGTCCAAATGCTGCCGGTAAGATGGTAAGAGTCTGGGCTGGGGGAGAGGAAGGGTGGGCAGTAAATATAAATTCGAGGCAAGGAACAACTATCCCCTGTTATAGATGGGAAAACAAGAGCAGACGGGAATAAAACGGCTATCCTTAGGCTACTCCACAGTCTAACGTGGACTCAGTGAAAGGCCTCCTGCTCTTGAATGTGATGCGCTAGTTCCAGTCTGAGTGATCGCTCAGTGGGTGGTTTTCCTCCCATCAGGTACACCGTTCATATCTAGGAAATGACTGGCTGTTACTGTTGGGATCACCCTGTGGGGCACCATAAGATCCCTGCTAGATCCTAAGCAGCCTGCGATTGGGCTGGGGTTGCTGTGGCATGTAGCTTAAGGGAGTTTGGTGAATAGAGCAATGTGCTTCTCTGGTCACAGACAGCTTTTGGAGCCTCCCTGTACTTACTCATGTCTGGGCCTGTGTTTTTCTATACCTACGTACGAATCCATTCATAAAGTTTGCAGAAATAAGTGGGAACGTTAATAGTATTGAGTCATGGTTGGAGAGGGCATGGTCTCATTGGACCTGTTCAAGGTAGTGGGGTAATAATATCATAGCTAATATTCATGGGTTGCTTCTAAAGCACCTGGTACTGAACTTTCCATATATCATCCCTTTCAACCATTTCAACAACCCTGTGACATAGGTAGCAGGTCTTATCAAACCCAAAGTCAGTGTGACTCTCAAAACAAGGCTCTGAGGCAGTTACTATTTGCTCAAAGTTGATGGCAGAGCCAGCACTAGAACCTGGCTCTTCTGGTTTCCAGCGCATTTCCAGAGTAGCTCTCTAAGCCACGGATTGACACGATCAGACATCACCGGCTGTTTTAATGTGTGATTCCTTGCGATGCTTTGTCTCCACTCCAACCCAAGAGGAAAGATGAGTCTCATCTTCAGGTTCACCAGGGTCTGTAATGGATGCTCTGAGCGCTTTTAAGAATTGCTAAGCCAATTGCTGGCAAACCTGGGAATGTGCTATTTGGTCCCTTCTGAAGTGGGGAGGACAAGAAGGTGCTTGGGGGACAATTTAAGAGCTTCCAGAAAAACAAACAAACAAAAAACCAGTTCCCAGAAGAACTCGGGGGCTCTGGCTGTCACAACGGGGCTGCCCGAAAGACCCCGCATTGCTATGGAAACGGCGCATTTCTTTTTTATGGAGCAGGCACATAAAACTCCCAGAATGTGTCATTAAGTAAGTTACTACTGTCCTGAGGCTGCCAAAGATGTACACCCTCATTAGGGGAGCAATGTGACAGTTTGGGGTTTATAATGAACGGTTTGCAGTCTCAGAGGCTGAGCTAAGTTTACCCTGTTGGGATCACAGTCTCTTGGTTTTTGGGGACGAAGAGGGGAGCCCCTTCCTCAAAGCGTCCACAGACTAAAGACCCAACAGTTTCTGCACTGATGCAAGACGGCCAGGTGATGTAATTATGGTGCCGGCACATCTCATTTACATGCAACTGGTGAACAAACTGGCATTTCCATAAAGACACTCCTGCTGAAATGAAGCATTTTATCTCCTGCTTTTCACCTGGAGCCCTTAATTGGGTAGCTCTGCTCCCCTCAAAGTTTTGTTTACCTGGTAATATGCAGATGTGAGTTGGCCAGCTTAGAAACAGAGAGGCCTTCTGGAGGAGAGGAATGGTGGGACCACACAGGTGTGTCTTCCCTTGACCTGGAATGATGCAGTCCCTGATTTTACACCTTCCCTTGTATCCTGAGGTCTTTCCCACCATCTTTAAAAATCTATTGTGTTTCCTGTTGAGTGGCAGTGTCTCTGATAGTGCTTTTCAGAAAAATGAGCTTGTTTTGGGAAACAGACAATTAGAGTGTGCAGTGAGGGCGGTGAAGAGGCAAGAGGTGAGGCAATAACACTCAGAAAACACCTGGATGCTTATCAGGAAGGCCTGGATAACCACAGAGGATTTGTCATTGAGATGATCATCTCCACTCAACGCTGATGAAGGCAGGACCAGGGGCGCTGCCAACAAAGACTTCTGTGGCCAAAAAGAAATAACTGCTTTAATAAAAATAACACACAGACACTCAAAGGTTGACAATATAATGTCTCCCTGGAGGGAATTTCTCTCTAGGCAGAGGGCAATATAGCAAAGTGTTTATAGGCTTGGACTCTGGGGTTGAAATGCCTGGGTTCAGTTCTCTGCCCTGTTCCATCAGCAGGCAATCAGCATTTTGAGTGCTTTTGGTGCCAGGCACAGTACTTGCTAGCTTTATGACCTTGAGTAAATTATTTAACTTCCCTAAGCCCCACTTTCCTAATTTAGAAAGTGGGAATAGCGATCACTTGCTGGGTTACTGTGATGGTTAAATGAACTAATGTGTGCAAAGAGTTTATTACAATGTGAACAATAAATGTTCACTACTGCATTTAGTACTGCTATTATCGCAGTGTTGGGTTGGGGAAAGAAGGATTGTAGTATCACTGGTGTTCTCTTTTAACTGAGAACCATGGCTCAACAGTGAAGAAAGGACAACTTGCTTTTATGAACCCTAATACAGCTGGGGCCAGGTCAGAATGTCCAAAGAAGTCCTATTAAAAACCCAGCAATACCAAGATGAAAATAATAGATAACAACAACCTAACTACAATAATAATAACAGTAGTAAAAATAGTTCCAACTACTATGGCTTTTGAGCTGTGGTTTAATCTCTGGTTCCTCAAGGCCCTTTTTTAACAGTCTTAGCTTCTAGATGGCCTCTAATGTGGCTGAAGTTAGGATGCTGATGATAGTAACAGAGACAGCAATCATCATAGCTACCACTTACCTAGTGCTTACTACCTACTGTGTTAATAACTTGGCACTTCCAGTTTTCAAAACACTGTAACGTAGGCGCTATGCATATTCTCATTTCACAGGTGAAAAAACTGAAGTTTAGTAACTTGTTCAAGGTCGTGCAGTAGTCCCCCATGACCAAGAGCTTAAGTTCTAGTTTTCTGGATATCTGGAAGTTTAGTAAGACCAGGGAAGGATAGGGAATGACCTCCACCACACCGATTGTGATTTGCCTTCTGAGAATGGCTTAATTTCTGAAGTATCACATCTGTTGTGGCTCTTGGCATGTAGAAGAACCATTTCTTCCTGGTGAGGCCATACACATATTCAAAATATTAGCATGGAACAGAGTAAACTGCAGACTTCATGTAGTAGGAAGAGGTGGCTTTGTCATGGCATCCAAGTGAGGTTTGCAGTGAATAGGAGAGACTCTCTGGCTTTCCAAAACGAGGTAATGATTGGCCTTCCATTATCTGGGCTTTGTAGCAGCCTTGTGGCATTAAATACCCCAGTTTTAAAAGCTCATTGAATATTGGCAAACTTCAAAGTCTGAAAAAAGTCCGTGAACTTGCCAATGACACTGAGCAAGTTGGTGAATCCAAGTAATGGCTCTGGATTTTCAGTCCCTAGCATCTTACTGCCTCTCCTGGGGAGAGTTCCCATGTGGGAACCTGGATGAAGTGTTTGCTCAGACGAGGCCACTGGTAATATAAAGAGTTAAAAAAATGCATTAACTGCAGATTCTGCTACCATCTCCCTGTTATAAGTGTGCCCGTCACCCAGACAGTGTGCACTGTACCTGTCAGGTGTGAATTTACCCACCCCCTCCTCCCTCCTGCCATCTACTTGTTTTCTGTTGGTTTTCACTTCCATATTGCACCTTCTTTTCTTTTCTCCTTTGAGACAGGCAGTATAACATACTCCTTTAATGAAAAAAAAAATATTGCCATGGCAGACCCTCACTAAGTATTTGAATCAAAAAAAAAAAATTGTAAACTTCAGTTCTAACTTAGTAATAGAAAATGGAGTTAAAAACTCACGGGGTGAAATTACAACACAACCGAACTCGATCCGGGTTCCAACTTGTCTCATTACATCGTGCCAAATTCTGTAGTCAACTGCAGGGAGATAAGAGGGAGAAATAAGTCACGATTATGCTCATCAGACACTCGGGTATGAAAGGACAGTGGAAGCCGAAGGAGAGGACACAAGAGGACAAAATTAAATTGATTCTTAGAATAAGCTAGAATCCAACAAGGGGGAAAAAAATCCATCCTTTCAGAAACCAAATAGAATTATTTCACTGTGAAAGTGAGTCAATATAATTTATGAATCTCCCTTTTTATTTTTCCTGGTTAAACAACAACAAAAACCAGACAATGCCGAATGTGCTTTAAATCCCAGTTGGGCTGAAAATATGATTGAAAGTGGAGGAATGAAATAAACCTCGTGGTGAGACGTCTACAGTCCAGGCAAGGGGCCCAAAGCTTTGCTCGCTAAACCGTCCCAATACGAAGGCCGTTTTTAACATTCTCGTAAACATTCTAGGAAATATTTTTGGGGGGCATATACGCACAGATAAACATGTGTTTAAGCGCTTGTGTAATTTGGATCAGAGTGCACTCTCCATTTGTCTCCTTCTCATTTCAATGCACATTTTATTATAACGGAATTTTCATAATTTATTTTGATACTTTCAACTCTTTCCTCATTGAGAGGCACTTGCGTTATTTCCAGTCTGGGGCTATTATAAATAGCAGGTACTGAATCTTCTTCTTCATGTATTATTCTTCTTCTCGAATAGGCAGCTTTTAGAATGCCCCCCCCCCCCCCGCAATGAGCCTCACCTCCTGGTAGTCATGGCCTGGAGTAATCCCCTCCCTTTGAGTGACTTGCCCCTAACTAATGGAATGTGGCGATGTCGCGGGGATGTCACTTTGGTGGTTGGGTTGTAAAAGATTCTGACTTCTGTCTGGCTGGCAGACTCTTTCTATTGCCTTCTCGGTTTGCATTCGTTGTGGAAGCAAGATGCCATTTGGAGAGGGTACCCATAGCAAGGAACTGAGGCCCTTGGTGGCCCAATGGCCCTTGAGGAACTGAATACTGACAACAACTACCGAATAAGTTTGGAAGCAGACCCTTCCCTGGTCAAACCTTCATAGCAAACCACCAACCCCGAGCCCACACTTTGCATCCTTATGAGACTACAGGACAGAGGACCCATCTAAGCTCACCCAGATTCCTGAACCACAGAGACTGTGAGATAATAAATGTGTATTGTTTAAAACTCCTATGCTTTGGTATAATTTGTTACACAGCAATAGATAATGGATACAAGTACCTAACAATTAAATTTAAAAAACTGAGAAATGTAAACAAATAAATCTACTCTAAGGTGGTTGTTATGAGGGCCAACAGACTTTAGGAAAAGAACTATAGGGATTCTTAAGAAGAAAGAGCACCTTTAGTTTAGAGTGCTGATAAGTCTGAGAAGGCACTCCTTTATTTGTTCAGAAACCATGCATTAAACTTTTTTCTGTGTGCCAGACACTGTGCTAGGCTTTGGGGATAAAATGGTGATGCTGACCAAGTTCTTTTTCTCTTGATGTTGACCCTCTAGGGACTGAGACAGAAAATAGTCACTAAACAAATGAACAAGATAATTTCTAGTAGATACAGGCCACAGGAGAGAAAGTGATAAAGACCAAACAGCCGACCTGGGCGGGTTCTTTGTTTCCGGGGGTCAAGGTGGACATGGTGCTGAGGATGTGATCATCCAGGTCTCCATCCCAAGCAGGTGAGGTTCCCATCACCCCAGAGGGGCTGGGGGCCCTGCCCTCGCACCCCTGTGTTGGCTGCAGTGTTGACTGGCCCCCTTCCTGGCCCCCTGGGGCACTCAGTTACAACAGGAGGTGGGCTCAGCCCAACAAAGGCGGTATATTGGTTCCGGCTTCTGCGATACCTAACCAACGGATGATGGATGCTGCGGTGGAGAGGGGACCCACTTTGATGTACGCGGCCTGGTTTGATTAATGAGTGGCTCTGCCAGGAGGCTATGCTGGGAGTAAATTACTCTTTTCAGAAATGGCTAGATCGGCACTATTGTGCTAATTATTTCACAAGCTTGAGGTCAGTTCCAAATTCCCTGACACACACAGGGGAACAAACACCCAGGCTAACTGAAGCCGACGGGGCTCTAATTAAAGCAGAAATTGTTTGTGACTCCCCTCTCTCTCTCCCCTCCACCCCACTGGCCCTCTCCTCCCAGAGGAGGCAGCTGTCAGACACGTTTCCTTCCTGCCCCCAGCCCGGCCCAGTGCAAACCCCCAGAGGTCCAGGAGTGAGCCCAACCTGCAACACCCCAGTGCATACGCATATACCGAGCTCCCACAAGGAGGGGAGATACCCATGGTGGGTCCAGTGTCCCGATCACGTGCACAGGTATTATAGTCATTCATTTATTCAGTCATTCATTCCCCTGTTTTATTTGTTTGCTTATCCTGTATATATTTATTAAATGCATTTTACAAGCCAAGCACTGTGCTAAAAGCTAGCAGGTTCCCAGCTTTCGAGAGTTTACTGCCTGGTGGCGGGACAGACATCAGTCAGATAACCACACAGATATGTGTAAATTGCAACTGTGAGAAGTACTGTAAAAAGCGGACTGTGGCTCTGAGGGTGTGTATAGGGGGATGCGACCTGGCTGGGGGCTGTTATCCTTGAGGAGGTGGTGACAAAGCTATGAGGGTTAACTAAGCAAAAGGCATAGGAGATGAGGAGGACTGTTCGAGGTGGCAGAGACAGTCTGTGCAAAGGCACTGTGGCAGGAATAATGGTGGAGTTCTGCAGGAACAAGAAGAAAGGCAATATGACTAGAGCTCTAGAACAGAAGCAGAGTGATTTGGGTTCAGGCTTTTGCTACATGTGTGGCCATAAGGGGTCTTAGCATGTCTACATTTCAGTTTTCTCTCCCAAAACATGAATGTGAAATTTCTAAGTCTTTCAGGAACATTGTGGTGGCCTCCCCAGGACCGACCTATTCCCTTTCTCTTGATAAATACCCTGAATTCCATTAGGGTTTCTGCACCTCCCCCATGCAGCCTGGTTGGTATAACTGGGGTGGTGGTGGGTGAGATTCAGCAGGTGGTCAGGCCAGGAAGAGCCCGGACAGGGGGATAAGGCAGTGGGCACTTAGACTCCTCTGTTTCGGGAGTAGGGGATTTTTCAGCTCCCAGCTCCTTTGCACGGTCTAAAGAGAATGAGCTAAATGGGAAAATCAATAATGCACACAGATGGCCCTGGTGATGTTTACACTATTTAAGAGAACAAATTATTTTGAAGCACCTGGGATTTATTCTTTCCCATACGAAAGAAGAGAAGCAGAGGAATCACAGGTTGTTCTTATCTAGTTGTCGACGCCAACTCCCTGAGAGGCAATTATTGGTGTGTTTATGTTATTAATAGTTTGTGTTGGCCACTTTCCACCACCCCCACGAATGCCAATTAAGAAAATTTTACTTTATTGCCATTCGTACATATAGATAACATGTACAAAAGAATAGAATTTATCCAACATTTATTGAGTGACTACTATGTGGCAGATACTAGACCAGGGGCTGGGGCTAAAAAGAAATAGCCATGAATGTGACAACAAGCATAACAAGCACCTATAAAGCACTCGCTCTGCACGAAAGGTTGAACACCAAAGGTTGAACTGAGTTCTCTCACCTGAGAACTCAGTTAATCTTTTTTTTTTTTTTAATATTTTATTTATTTTATTTATTTATTTTTTTGGAGATAGAGTCTCACTCTCTTGCCTGGGGCGAGTGCCATGGCGTCAGCCTAGCTCACAGCAACCTCAAACTCCTGGGCTCAAGCGATCCTACTGTCTCAGCCTCCCGAGTAGCTGGGACTACAGGCATGCGCCACCATGCCCGGCTAATTTTTTCTATATATTTTTAGTTGTCCAATTAATTTCTTTCTATTTTTGGTAAGAACTCAGTTAATCTTTACTTGGACCCATGAGGCAGGTGCTATTATTACTGCCGTAACAGAGGTGAGGAAAGCAGGGCCCAAGGTCATGAATTTAGTATGCAAAAGAGGTGGGATTTCAATGCAAGCAGTCTGATGAAGAAGCCAAATTCTAGTTGCTCTGGAATTGCTTACCTGTTAGTGGAGGCGGCAGACCACAAACACATACACCCCCTAAATCAGGCAAATCAAAAAATACACACACTCATATGCAAAGGAAAAACACACACACACACACACACACACACACACTCTCTCACACAGACACACCCACCACAAAACAAGGAGAGATAAACCACAATGAGGGCAGGGAGAGAAGGTGGGATGTTTCGTATAAGTGGGCCGGGAAGAGAAGTTACGCTGAAACCAATGGGATGAGGGAGAGCTGAAGATGGGGTATGGTGAAGATATTGGTGGTGGTGGTGGGATGGAAAACTTTGGACACAGGGAACCAAATGGGTCAAGCATGTGAGGTGAGAATGAGCATGGAGTGGAAGGAAGAGACCGATGTGGCACAATTTAGTGACCCTGGGTGAAGGGAGTAGCAGAGGCAGGGTGGGGGAAGTCGGCACAGACCAGATCAGGCAGGGTCTTAGCTCCGGCATTTTGGGGAGGATAAAATGAGATATTCCATGTGGTTTGCTTTTCACAGTGCCTGAAACTTAGTAAGTACTCAATGGATGCTCGTTTTTACGATCATTATGGTTATCCATATCTTGTTTCATTGACTTTGATTTCCTTAAGATTAAAAGGAAAAAAATTTTTTTCCTCTATCCACAAAGTTTACGCTTATGTGATTCTGGAATAATTCCAGCCTGGAAGGCCTTGACCCCATCCCAGGACCAGTGACCCCCAGAGCAGGGCAGAGATGGCGCTGAGATCGTGTGTGCATCTGGAAGCAACCTCAGTGTCCATGGATGGGTGGATGAAAAAAGAAAACGTGGTCTGCGCATACAATGTAACATCAATAGTGTTCAACCTTTGTAAAGGAGAAAATTCTGCCACTGGCCACAGCGTGCGTGAATCTGGAAGACTGACACCAAGTGAAATAAGGCCATCACAGACTTGCAAATACTGCTTGGTTCCACTCACACGGAGCATCAAAAGTAGTCACGTTCACAGAATCAAAGAGTGCAATGGTGGTTTCCAGGGGCTGGCAGGAGGGGGAAATGGTGTATTAGTTAGGGTTCTCCAGAGAAATATTAATAGAACCAATAGGAGATAGATAATAAATAGATATGCATTTGTTATGAAGGAATTGGCTCATGGAATTATGGAACCCACAGTCTGCCCTCTGCAAGCTGGAGACCCAGGAGAGCCGGTTGTGTAGTTCTAGTCCAAACCTGGAGGCCTGAGAACCTGTCTGAAGTCAGGAGGATACGAATGTCCCAGCTCAAGAGAATTCACCCTTCCTCTGCCTTTTGTCCTATTCAGGCCCTCAATGGATTGCATGGTCCCCACCCACATTGGTGAGAGGGGAATGTCTTCGCTCAGTCCACTGACTCAAATACTAACTTCCTCCAGAAATACCCCCACCTCACAGACATGCCCAGAAATAATGTTTTATGAGCTCTCTGGACATTCCTTAACCCAGTCAAGTTGACACATATAATTAGCCATCATAAATAAAGAGTTGTTGATCAAGGGAAGACATGAAGTTTCAGTTAAGCAATATAAATAAGTTCTAGAGATCTGCTGTACAACATTGTACCTGCAGTCAATGACGTTGTATGGTGTGCTTAAAAATTTGTTCAAAGGTGGTATACGCATACCATGGAGTACTACTCAGCCACAAAAAACAGTGGTGATCTGGCACCTCTTTCCTTGGTTGGAGCTGGAGCCCATTCTACTAAGTGAAGTATCATGAGAACGGAAAAACAAGCACCACATGTGCTCACCATCAGCTTGGTAGTAACTGATTAACACTTATGTGTAACATTCATCAGGTGTCAGGCAGGTGGGAGTGGGGAGGAGGGGATGGTATTTTGACACCTAATAAGTGCGGTGCGCACTGTCTGGAGGATGGACACGTTTGCAGCTCTGACTCGGGTGGGGCAAAGGCAATATTTGTAACCCGAACATTTGTACCCCTGTAATATGCTGAAATAAAAAAAATATTATATATAAACAAAATTCTGTACAAGAAATTTGTTAAAAGGGTGGATCTCCTGTTAAGTGTTCTTACCATGATAAGATAAAATAGAAAAAATAAAGCGAACGGGCCTTTCACATGCGCAGTGGAGGCAGTGGCAGGCTAGAGGCAGAGTCAGGCCTGTGTCCTCGCTCTGCCGGCTGAGCCTCTGGGCAGAGATGACAGGAAGCTCGTGCTGAGAAAAACCTAAGGGCTTTATTTTAAGACCTTCTGTCAGGAAAGGCCTTTGGAGGAAAGTCAACCACTCAACTGCATTCCTGAAGGTCAAACAGCAGCTACATGATCTGCTGGATTTGGGGAAACATTTGAAATAGAGGAGGAAGAAGAAGAAAACATACCCTTTTCAAGGGATCATTTCTGTTTTTACCAAGAGATAGGGAACGAAATGAGAAAGTTCTGGTAGGGAGGAATTACGGGGGAGATGAAAACCTGCCTCTTCAGCATCTGTTGAAATTGTTCTTAAATCAAGCAGCGGTTTTCAGACAGGGCTGGGTAATTGATTATAAGTGTTGGAATTTATTTCAATAAGCTCTGTCATTGCTTAGCAGCTGTTTCGCTTTACAGCGAACCAACAATCAGAGGTGTTGGAGGCAGCTTGTCTTCTGTCTCTCCCTTGGATGAGTTTGATTTTTTTTTTTGGTGCAATGCTTCTTGGCTGAGATTCACGTGGTGAGAGGCCCCTGTCTTCTCGCTGCAGCAGAGAGAAAGGAGGGGAGCAGGGGTGGCCATGAGCAGCCTGCTTTCTCAGGCACCCCAAGTTCCAGCGAGCAGCATCACTCCTGTGTCTCTGGTTCCAGAATCAGAGGGAAGGGACCACGTCGTTCCTATACATTCATCAGCCCAGGGAGTCACCCGTGTGTTCTGAGAGGAAGCCCATCTTTTATTCTGATAAAAACACCATCCTGTTTTATTTTCTTATCACTCTGTGAAATTACCCAATTCCACTATTGTGTACGTTTTTTTCTCTCTCCTTCATCAAATGTAAGCTCCATGATATCAGGGACTTTGGCTTTGTCACCGTGGTGCATCACTCATGTCTAGAATGGCTTCTGGTCCATAGCAGGTGCCTAGCAAACGGTTACTGAATTAATTAGTTACCCTTTCCACAAAATCTCAGGTTTCTCTTCCTCCAGGAAGCCTGCCAGGGTTGTCCTAGTACATGTTAATTTCCCCTACTCTGTCATTTTTCTGCTTTTAGAGTTAGCAGTGCCTCAAAATTTTAATCATTCCCCCCACTAATTCCTTCATATGTGATGATCTGGGATGGTCTTACCTTCCTCTCCTTTATATTTGGGGTGGGCAGGAAGAAGGTCCTCAGAAATGCCTGCTTGACCAAGAGATCCCTTTTTGTTCCATTTAGAGGAAGAATAAAGAAACAGGAAGCCCCAGAGCCTCTAAAAGACTGAGGAGCAAGGGAGGGTGAGCAGGGTGAACTTTCCTGCACTCGTGCCTTGGGGTTCCATTTCCGGGCAGATGGTGGGTTAAGAGTTAAGGATGTTCTTGCATCTTCCAGACCAGCAGAATCTGGGATGGTATCTAGAAGTAGCATGAAGTCCAACTCCCTCACGTTTTAGATAAGAAAATAGGAAAAGACCGAGGAACTGAAACAGATGAGAAGCATACAAAAATTATTAAATATTTATGTTCCAGGTTGTTTCCTTATCCATCATCCCACTGAATCCTCAGAGCATGTCCATAGGCTTGGTGTTATTCCCATTTCACAGACGAGATGACTGAGACTCAGGGGAGCTAAGCAGCTGGGCCAAAACACATGGCTAGCAAAAGGCATCACTGGGACTTGAACTCTGGTCTTCTCTGCCCTTTTTTCCTACCACATTCAGGGTTTTAGAATAAAGCTCCCATTTTCTACAATGGGGCCTTTATCCTGTAAGCCTGTATCTCTAATAACCCCCCCCCAGAATTCACAGGTGGTGCAGGCAATAGGTTTTTACTTTTCCAGGCTGGGTGAGGAAGTTCAGGAGAGCTACTTCAAGGTCCCATAGAGCTCTGTTGCAAAATCTACCATTATGAGCTTAATTAAATTAACATTCTTGCATGATGGGCTCCACGAGGTTCATGGACTTCTACGTTCCCTCTCTGTAGGCTGCATGAAAATGCATGCCAGAAGTCAGAATGCAAGTGCTTGTGGCAATGGCATCTTCCATGGACAAATTGAGGCACAGAGAGGTTATATAATTTACACACAGTCACACAGCGGAAATGCAGTAAAACTGATGGTTGAAACCAGGCAGCCTGACTCACCGAGTTAATAGGGTTATTAGGAGCTGGGGAAACTGAAGATGCAAACATGCTGTGCAACTTTGTCCAGGTCAATTAACCTCTCTGGCATCTGATCATGTCATGTATACATGATGACGGATGTAGGACCTCAAAGCAGAGGTCAACGAACTATAGTCTATGGGTCAAGAAATGGTTTTTCCATTTTTAAATGATCATGTTTAATAGTCTTTAGTTTGCCTTTTGCTCTACAATGCTTAAATCATTTATGATCTGACCCTTTTAAAAAAGTTTGCCAACCCCTGCTATATCTTCCATCCCAAGAGTGGTTGTTAATGTACTTTCACTCATCAATTCATCAAATATTTATTGAGTGCCTCCTAAATATCAGGCACTCTTGAAGGAGATGGCCAAACAAAGATGGCATTCCGGTGGGAGAGACCACGCATAAGCAAGTCCACGATAACGTGCCGATGCAGCACTGACGCAGGTGCGGAATACCTTGGGGACCAGAGAGCAGGGGGATCCCAGAGGGAGAGCTTTCAAGGGAAGCGACTGTATTTTTTCCTATCGTTATAGCCCTTGTACCAAGATAGCACAGGCCTCTCTGTATGTGACAGGAGCTCTACAAACTGTTGTCGAATTTGAAAAAGAAGGAACTTTACGTGAAGGACTCAGAGGAGTCTTCCCCTGAAGAGTTAAGTCCTGAACTGAATCTTAAAGGATGAGAGTGAGTTAGAAGACACAGGGTGAGAGGATGCTCCTGCCCCAGGGAACACACTTCCAAAGGCTCAAATGCAAGGAGGGAACATGGAGCATTTGAGGACCCTCCTACGACTTGGCTTGGGTCTGCGAGCTGCCAGTGGGAAGAGACGGAAGATGAAATGGTCTGAAGCCAGATCCTCAAGTGCCTTCTGAGTTAAGCTGCAGACTTTGAACATCACCCTAGAGGTGGTTGGGGCCACCAGGGAATTTGGCCCCTGCGTTCTCCTTCCCGCTCCCCTTGTGTCCCTCCCCACCTGTCTCCGCCGTCCTTCCACTCGAATGCCCCCAGGTGGGCTTTCCTGAATGAGCTCCCTCGTTGCAGCCCCAGGTACCTTTCATAGGCTTTTCTCTGCCTGAAAGTTTCTCCTCTGCACATACACATATATATATTTTTAGTTGACCCGTATCATCCTTTAGATCTTGCCTCTAACACTGCTTCCAGGGAAGCCACCCCTGACCTCATCCCTGGACCAGAGCAGTTCTTCCTGATAAACCTATCTATATCTCATTCTGTGTCCATGTCTCTATATAACTGTATCCATATTTTTATATTGATATCACTACCTCTGTGTCCATATTCATATCTCAGGCTCTATCCATATTTCCACGGCAACGTCACCATACCTGTATCCACGCCCATGTCTACACCTATGGCTCGCCATACACTGTCCTCCACAGCACTCATCGCTCTTGTTCTCACTTATACACCTAGGTGCATAGTCATTTGACTAATTACCATCTCCCACGCTAACTCATACGCTCCACGAGACTGTGTGCTGGTTTTCTGCGGCTGCCATGACAAAGTAGCACATTCCAGAGGCTGAGAGTCTGAGATCAAGGTGCCAGCGGGTTGGTTCCTTATGAGGCCTCGCCCCTTGGCTTGCAGACGACCGTCTTCACCAAATTCGGTTCTACTCCGAGGTACCAGGGGTTAAGACTTCCACATATAAATGGGGTGGGGGGCAAAATTCAGCCCGTAACAGAAAGCGTGCGTCTTTTCTTTCAATTTCGTCTCCCAATGCCAAGCACGATGCCTGGCGCGTCGTAGGTGCCCAGTAAATATTTGACAAAGGCAAGATGCTACCACAGCAGCTCTGGGGAAGTGGCCGTGAGGCGTGTGGTGGGGGGAGGGCAGATGCAGGAAGACTCTGGGCAGTGGTTACCGTTCTTGAGATGAGAAGTGACAGCGAGTCTATTGAGGTGGCGGCAGTGGGGTGACGGGGAGGAGCGTAGGTTTGAGAGAACACGGGGGCAGACTGAATGGAGCTTAGAGATTGGATGCAGAGGGTAGAAATGGGGACTCAGAATTGATTCTGCTTAATCGTCGTCCTGTGCAATCAACGTGTGGGTTCCCGTTGCACCCACACCTGCATAAACAAGGAGCAGAGGTGCGCTGTCTGCCCACGAGGTCTGAATTCACAAGCAGTGCTCTGCCTCTGACTTTTCCAATTCAGCAAGGCAGGGTTCTCTGCTCACTGATTCCCTCCCTTCCCTTACTTCTAGCCTCTCTTTCTTAGAAGCAGACACTGTTACTTGCTAGTAGTTCATCTTAAGCCACGAAGGGGGAAGCAGCCGGGCTCTGGAGCATTTTATTCTCGGAGAATGGGGGGATAAAAGATGAATGCCAGGCACCATGAATGCATGGGGTTTCAGTAAGAAGTAACTAGACCCTAAACTTAGACCTCAGAGCCAAGAGGCAGGGAATCTGAACTTGAGGCTGTCACAGCCAACCTAAAACTTTCAGTCCTGTCTTGTTAGGCCTGATCTGATTTTCCCTCTCACGCTGGCGTCTGCACACGCTGACTCAGAAATGTGGGTACTGCGAGCTGAAGATTAGGACTGGTGCTGAATGCTGCATTCACCTTGCGCAAGCTTTGCCGCTCCAGACACTTATAAAATAATTTTCACCTTTATCTAACGGCAGAAGGGCTTTCTCCCCCAGCTAGTGTTCTGGCTTTTTTTTTTTTTTTCTTTCCCACCTAATAAAACCCTCAGTGCAGTGCTTGCCTGTGTAATCAGAGCTGTGCAGACTGATCTCAGAGCTCGTTTTCCGGGCTGCGCGGCAGAAGCACAGAGGAGGAAGGGATAAAACTTTGGGAAGTAATGATGTCTCAGACACCAGCTGGCTCCCGGAGGTCATACCCTGCCTGAGCGCCTTCTGCCCTCTGTGCACCCCCGGAAAAGAAATCTGGCTTATTTACCATTTTAGAAAGTTAGACCTTTTCAAAGAGATGCCCCAGGCAAAACATCCTTCCTTTCCCATCTCTCTGAAACTAATGACTCTTCTCAGAAAGTTTTGACAGTGAGAGTTGTTCCGACAGCTGAGGGAGTTTGCTGGAAGCCAGGCTGGCTCACAGCCCACAGAAAATAGCTGGTCTGAATGCTTCTGGCTCCTGATTCTAAAATGCAACAAGTTTGACTTTTTGGAATGCAAATGGGAATGTAGGAAAGGTGCCTGGAGCTGGGGAAGTCTCTGGGCTGGTGCTGTGTTCTAGAAGTCAGACTTTGGTTGGGGGCAGGGTTAGTTTTTAGACTCTCGAAATATTTGAATTATTGCAGGTATGATTAAGTCTGAGATTTAAAAGAAGCTGAAAGACATTGGATCCACTTGGATAATCCTGGATAATATCCCTATCTTAATATCCTTAATTTGATAACATTTACAAAGTTCTCTTTGCCATATAATATATTCACAGGTTCTAGGGAGTAGGACGTGGACATGTTGCAGGGGGAATTATCCTGCCTACTTCAGAACTAAGAATAGAAACCTGAGTTCTAGGAGGTGCCGAAGATACAAACAGACAAGGGCATGCAAAAAAAAAAGTGTTTTCTTTTGTTTTTAGGATTTGAACATTCATCCATTTATTGAGATCCTAACATCATAGTTACAAGAACTGAATAAAGCTAAATACTTTCTTATTTGTTTTTATTTTATTCATTTATTCAACAATTTTTGATTAAGCTCCTATTATGTTCTGGGCACTGAGCCATGCACAAAGATCCTCACAGTTCAGTGGGAGCAACAGATCAGACAAATGTTGGGGCCGTGGAGCAGGGACCCTTGTTAAGGAAGCTGCGCACACACCATGGAGGCACCATGAGATTGTTTATTAGGGAGTGAGTTGGTGTTTGGCCAAACCTTTCCAGACAAGATAACATTTTAACTGAGCCTCACAGGATCACAAGAAAGTAATTTGGTCAGGAAAAACAAAAGAACAAAAAGATAACCCCCAACCTCCCAGTAAACCACCAACTCTGTTTCTTCATTCTATTACTACCTGGATATGAGCTCAACCTACGTGGCTCCAAAGGAAGATAAATCAGGCCTACGCCTGTCTCAGAAAACTTTTCTCCTGCCACTGAACTTGATCCAACAGATATTTGTTGAACCCTAGCCTTGGAGTCAGGGTTCTCCAGAGAGACAGAACCAATGGAATCCGTCTATCTATCTATCTAGATGAGAGGAGGGATTTGTTAGGGGCATTGGCTCACATGATTATGGAGGCTGAGAAGTCCCTTGATAGGCTCTTTGCAATCTGGAGAACTAGGGAGGACAAAGTCAAGCCCGATGGACACAGAACCAGGGAAGTTGTTGGTATAGCTCTCAGTCCCAGGCAGAAGGCCTGAGAACCCAAGCTGGGGGTGGGGGTGGAGGGTGTTGCAAATCCTGGAGTCCAAGGCTGGAGGACCTGGGGTTGGAGGTCCAAGGGCAGGAGAAGAAGGTTGTCTTAGCTCTAGGAGAGAGAGAGAGAGAGAGAGAGGGAGAGGGAATGAGCAAATTCACTTTTCTCTGCCTTTTTGTTCTATCTGGGCCCTCAGCAGATTGGAGGGTACCTGTGCACACTGAGGGCTGATCTTCCCCTCTCGGCCCCCTGACGCACATGCCAATCTCATCTGGAAACAGCCCCACAGACATACCCAGAAACAATGCTTCACCTGCTATCTAGGTATCCCTTGATTCAGTCAAGCTGACATCTAAAATTCACCATCACAGAGATCTACCTCAAAAATGTCTATTGCAATCTGTCTCACAGATGGAAAAATAAATATAACAATGATGGTTTGCAAGCCTTTCTGCTTCTTAGATGAAAAGCAACTCAAGGGCAGAAGCTGTGTTTTATTCTTCCATAATCCCAAGTAAAGAGACATTTTGATATTTATAGTGGTTTATGATAATGGGCTCTGGAACCAGATGATCTGTGTTGAAATTTTCAGTCTGCCACTTGATAGTTGTGTTACTGGGGGCATCTTGCTCAGACACTCTGTCCTTTAGGTTCCTTGCCTGTAAAATGAGGATAATGGCAGTGTGTTTATCATGGGGTTATTGAGGAGGATTCTATGAGTTCAACTTAGAACCACATGCTCGCAACGAAATAAAACAACACTTGTTGTCTGTCATTGCTATCCACCATTTCTGGCACAAAATAGGTGTTCAGTAAATGTTCAATGAGTGAAGATTATGTGCAGTGTTTGGTTGTAGAGAAGGCCCAGACAACCTTGCACGGTGTTATTCTTGCTCTTCATTTTGCAAGCATGGAAACAAACTCAAAGAAGTAAAGTGGCTTGGCTAAGATCACAGAATGCATGAATACTGTTCAACCCTATAGATAGACTCTGCATGTCTGGACTTTTAGCCGAATATGCCTAGAAGAGAGTAAAGGGAAGATATTGGGGTTGTGGTTGAGGATTTAAGGGGGTGGGATTCCGGGGTAGATGCAGCCTTCTCTCTGCCCATCTTCACGTTACGCCACAGCGCGCACCAGGACAATCCACTGCCTCTTTACTAACAGAGCCCCTGGAACCTAGAATCTCAACCTCCTGTGACCTTGAGAAGTCAGGTATGGTTCTTGCCCAGGGCACTCATCTTTTGCCTTAAGGAAAAACACTTGAAACTGAGTGGGACACCTTTTCTGTGCCCCAGATGTCTTAAAGAAAATAAAGAGAGAAAATTTATAAAAGTGACAAGCAGCCCTTGGAATTTGGCCACGTGGCAGGGTGGAACATAAATGCCTTTTCTTCTCCTGGCAAAGAGAGAGAAGGAAAGCTTGTGATTTACTCAGGGCAGGACGCAGGTAAAGGTGACCCATTAGTCCTTCCCCAGCTTTGAGAGTCATTTGATTCAAGGCTCAGTCTCTTAATTTCTGGGGTCTGGAGAAGAGTGCCTCCCTGCTCCCCATTTCCTCAGAGCAGCAGAAAACCTCTAAAAAGTTGGAATTTCTAAGGTCAGCCCTCGATCCCCCAGGGAAAAGACCTTCAGAAGAGTAAGGGAAAATTATAGTTCAGGCATGTTTTGTTTTCAGATCCCAGAAAAGCTTTGAGCTGCATGTTTTTTTCCCCACTTTCTTTTTTTGTGTGATTCAACCATGGTGTCTTGAGCTGTTCAAGATTGTAAACGTTTTATTCAGCCATCAAATACTTAACTCCTTAACATGGTTTTGTAGCTCTGTGACCTGCTCCTATGTCACCTGCACAGTGGTGAGCATATGGCCTGGGATTGGCCGATCAGGGCACCCTGCCGCCAGCCACGATACGTGGTTGAATGAAATGGGACATTGACTAAGCGGAGTCAAAGTCCTGCCCTGGGCAAGCTATATGTACGAACATTGAAAAATTGCATATATTATTTTTTTTCCTGCTGGGATTGAGAAACCGGGACAATATGGATTTGGGGAGCCTAGAATATTCTTTCCTACCATTTGGACACAGCTCTTCTGAAGAATGAAGTTAGCAAAGATGAAAAACGAATGGGGAGAAAGTGCCATTCTGGCTTTGGGTCATCATTCTGGTCTTTGAGGCCATGGTTCTGAAGCTATTATATTTCTTTTAGTTTTGCAGGTACCCTAGTATTGTTTCAAGCTAAGGCAACAAATTACTTCCCTTCTTTTGTCTTAGCTGAGTCCAAGTTTAGATTTTTGTCATATGAATCAAAATACCCCCGGCCATGTCTTACAAGGCCTGGCATGATTAGGCTACTGTGATCTCTGCATTCTTGTATCCTCTGCTTTTTTTTAATCCCTCGAACATGCCTCAGCCCTTTCCTTGATGTGGCAAAGTCCAGCTCAACCTCTGATCGACACTTTGCTATTGTCTTTTCTGAGATGCTTTCTCTGAACTTCCAGTGTGGGATGGGTTCTACTTCTGTCCACACCACGGTGTCCTCATCTCTAACACTAACGATGACTCATCTGCTTCCTTCGCTCCATCTTACACTACACTGCAAAGTCCTCGAAGGCAGGAGGGGTACCTGGTTCGCTGCTGCGTCCCCAGCACTTGGTGTGATTCATGGCATTTGATGGGAGGTCACCGAATGGACTGGGTGGCTCCCACGTACAGGAGCCAGTGAGTGTGAGAAAAAATGGGAGAGATCGAACGTTGCTAGGGCATCTGCTGTGTGTCTGGAATAACAGTAGATACTCAGCCACGAGCAGTTTCTTTTCTTTCTCCCATTCTGTGTATCACTTTATTAAACACAGCAGCATGTCATAGTAGGGATTATTGCCTCTATTTTATAAACAAACAAAAAAAGGAGACTCAAAGAAATGAAGTCCTTTGTCTGGGTGGCAAGGCTAGTGAGTTTGAGCTCATACCTGTGAACTCATCTATGTGAGGCTCCATAGTCCATGCTTTTTAAAAACCCTTTATGGAACAACAGTGTAAGAAGGCGTGGCTCTTGTCTTCCAGGAGCTCAGAGTTGGCTGGAAGAAGCAAGCTTGACAACATAAACTAGGTAGCATAATACGAGACAGCACGAGGGACCCAAACCAACAAGGTGCGAACCCAGTGATCCAGAGGCCCCGGGAGGCCTGTTTCAGCCTCCGGTCTGTTCCCCAGTGGGAAACATATTTTAGGTGATTGTCAAGAAGTACCTCATAGATAGAAACTCCTGAAGCTGGAGTGGATACTCTGAATGTGATGAGTTCTCCCCTCAAGAACAGACTGACCTTCACACTTGGTGGAGAGGTCATAGGAAGAATTTAAGAGCTCTCCCGACCTGAATATTGGTGATAAATTAACTGTGGCTCCTCTGAGGCTCTTCTTGGACGTTGGGAGAAAATATCAGGCATTCCGGCTCAGGAGATGGGCAAAGAGGTGCACGGACCTTTGCTGTGATCACTCCAGGGAGCCCAGGCAGCCCTGGTTCTGCGTCCCGCAGGACACAGCCGGTGTGCGAGTGGTGTGTTCCCTCAAGCTGGCTGCTGGGCGTGGGCTTGTGGGAGGAGGCGCTGGCCCTCCATGTAAAAGGCCTTCTAAGGAGAGACAAGCTGCAACTTTGGGGCTTGTGGCAGCCTGTTAATATGCTCTGCGGCTCTGTGCGAGGAACACCCATTTGTGGCTAATGGCATGGCGCTTAAGCTCTGCTTGACTCTCCTGGAGCTAATCTAGCATGTCTTGCTATTAGAGTGTGTGTGTGTGTGTGTGTGTGTGTGTGTGTGTGTGTGTGCGCGTGCGCTGAGGAGCATGACTGGCAGAGATGGGGAGAAATGGGGTAAGCCCCATTTGAGTGGAGAAGAGGGTGCTTCCCTATAGAAACAACCCATCTGCGGGGTAAGGCACTACTTTTCAAAAATCTCGTAGCACAAAGAGATTGAAGTCTCTCTCCACAGTGCAACGTGTTTTCTGTGCTTCACCCAGTTTAATCTTGCATCAGCCTTAGCCATTATCATCTTTATTTTACAGGTGAGGAAACTACAGTTTAAAGACGCTAGGAAATGCACTCAAGGAGAGTAGCTAGCGAGAGATAAGATTGGATGAGATCATTCGAGAATATTAGGGCCAATGAAGGATTTTGGATTTCCCATCCAACACAAGGGGACGCTATTGATGAGTTATGAGCAGTGGGTTTATAAAGTGTGGCAATGGATTGGGGTGAGGGGAAGAGTAGAAACAGAGAGATAGGTCAAAGAGCTATTCAGCGTTCCGCATGAGGCAGGAGAGTGGGTCGGATTAGCGCAGTGGCAGTGAATGGGTTTTAGACGTATGTTGAAGGCAGGCTGCTTGTGGAAGATCCCTCCCAACAGAAGAGTACTCTGGAGTTATTTGTTGGGCAAATAAAGTTGTGACATAGCCACTGAGAAGGGCTTTGATGGCTGGGTGAGAACCGTGGATGGACTGGGGACCCACCCCGAGTCTCCTGAGCAGACAACGCCCAGTCTTCATGAACCTCAGGAGATGCTTCTCTGCAAGGAACCGTCCCAACCGACAAAGACTCTAAACTTCCAAGGATGGAAATTGGCTACATCTGAATGTCAGATCTTCTCCAGTGCCCTTCAGACCCCAAACCCTTTCTAGAGCAGGAAGAAAAAGCTCAGAAGAGGCCAGGATGGTTTGGGAGACCCGTGGTAGAAACTTGACATTGATTGAACTCTGAGACAGGCTATGTACTAAGCTGGACACTCACACACGGCTTCTCATTTAATCCTTCTGCTCTGGGGGTTTGTGAGCCAGGAAGGGTGCAGCTCTGTGATCCTGAGACCAGATCTCAAGTAGTTATCAGCACCATGTGCTGTGATACACCAGGGGCTGAGGGCTCTGATGTGCCCACGTGTGTGGGCTCTGGGGGAGGAAGACCTTGGGGATCCCTGGGGACATTACAGCCCATACCAGCCTCTCATTGCCCTTGCACAAGGCCCAGGATTAGGTGACATTTGCTGACGGAGACCCAGAGGTGGATCAGAGCGTCAACACCAGTGTGCACGAATACGGACAGAACGACTTTGGGGACCTATTGGGCTGGATATAGAAAGGGGAAGAGAAATAGTTATACCAAGAGTTCTCTTGATTTCAGAATTTCTTGGCAATAGCATGTGCTGGTGTTTGAGGTCTTCCCTGGGCCAAGGTCAGCGTTGAGGTTTCACTGGGCTCAGAAGTGGGTGAGAGAAGGACACTCAGAGCAGGTGGTCGTGGGGGAGGGAGCTGGGCTGATCTGATCTCCTGCACGGCTTGCAGCCCCTCTCTCCGGAGTTACAGGTAATAAGGTAGAGCTGATGTTAATGGTTTATGACACGAATTCATTTTGAGAACTATACGCTTCACCCATTGCTTTTATTTTTCAATTTGGATCTGTTGGGTATTAATAGCTTTGGGGCTGTGTTTTCCATTTTAATCTTGCTTTTTCTCATTTCCAGGTGGATTCCTTCTTTCAATTTATACAAACATTAAACCTCCATTTCCTGTAGCCCCGTGCTCCCCCACCCGAACCCCTGCCTCGTTCTCTCTGCTGACCTTGCGATAAAACTTTTCTCGAATATGTGGACTGTCCTCATGGCCAGGCTACCTTCCCATCCCCACTGGCCACCGTGGGCTTTAGCCAGCCTTTTTTGGTCATAGTTTATCATCAACTTTATGACACTTTGGGCTGAAAGGAAGAGATGACTTAGACCAACAGTGGCTTAAGATATACAGGTCTTTAATGTCTCACATGATCAAATGTCCAGAGAGGAACAGTTCTGGGGCTGGTGGATTTGGGGGCACTGTAATTTCGACAAGGATACAGATGCTTCCTGTCTTTCTGTCCTGCCACTCTCAGGGTACAGGTCCTTTTCTCTCCCAGCATGTCTCCTGCCCATCATAAGAAACCTAGACAGCTTCAGGCATTTTGTCCTTCATAGCCATGTCCATGAGAAGCAAGGGGACTTTTTCCCTTGTCTGTTTCTTTTCACGGGCAGGATACCTCCCTGGAATCCTCCCATGGCTTTCCACCCTTCCCATTAGTTACATCTGGACCACGTGCCTGGACCAATCACCGGACAGCACGACCTACGTTGGTCTGGGCGGATCATAATTCATTTCTTAGGGACTGTGTTGTCTGAGCACCTCGTTGGCTGATACCTGAACAAAACCTAGCAGGATTCTGCTATTGTAGCAGCGGAAGTTGCTGCATGATAGCTTTTTCTCATCTACGTGGCTTTGCTCGTGCTGTGTGCTTTTCTGCCCTGGCTTCTTCTTCCATTGCCCCTTGACCTCAAACAGTGCTAACACCTGGATTGCCTGGTCAGACTTTAAGATTCAGCACAGCTACTGCCTTCTCCTAGTGGCTTCTCACCTGCAATCTCATAGTGTCCCAGGCATAGGTGGAACACTGCATTTGCAATGCTATCTTTATGATAATTTGAGCTATCGCATTCATAGCTTAGAGGAAAGGAAAGTTGAGAGATGTCCTCAGCTTGTTCCTGTCTTGAAATATGTCTCCCCTAAACATTAGGCATCAGCAACATAAAATACTTGTAGTTCCTTAAACAAGCCGTGGTCTTTTGTGCCCCAGTGTCTTCGAATGTTTTGTTTCTACTGCCTGCGTGCCCTCACCTGGGCTTCAACTCTGCTGCTCAACCATCGTCTCGGCAACGCCCTTCCATTTTTTAAAAAGAACCATCTTCAAGATCACCAGGTCTTTCCTGGAAACCCCTCCCAAATTGGGACACTCTACTTTATGTTCCCATTGTATGTTGCACGTACTTGCATTAACTAAGGAAAATGTAAAAGTCCTTCTGTGTATTAGTTTTCTCATCTGATAAAAGGGATGATGTCTTAGTTAGTTTGGGCTGATATAACAGAATACCATAGACTGGGCAGCTTAAACAGCAAACATTTATTTCTCATAGTTCTAGGGTCTGGGCAGCCTGAGATGGGGGTACCAGGTTCTGGAAGGCTGTCTTCCTGATTTCCAGACAGCCACTTTCTTACTGTGTCCTTACATGGCAGAGAGAGAGAGAGAGAGAAAGAGGTTGTAATTTATCTTCAGCATGACGAGATTGATCCTGGGGCTGGGGGCTGTCTAGACCTGAGACAAGTGAGGAGAGTAGGCTCTGGATCCAGGCATTACAGTGTCTGAGCCTCTCCCTGTCACTTGAGAACCACAAGCCCTCCAGCAAGCTATTGAGATTCTCCACACCTCAATGTTCTCATCTTTAAAATGGGGAGGAGCAACTTACCTCATGGAGTAGTTATAAGAGCCATGTATGGAGCCGGTACAGAGCAGGCTCCCCAGTCCTCTGTTAGGATTATTAATGGAGGTGGAATTTGGGATGGAACTTGAAAGACGGATACTGATCAACTAGGCACAGAGACGTGAGGAACGAGATATGAGGATGGTGGTGGCTTCCTATGCAGCACACAGTTTCATCTGATTCTCAGAACAGCTCTATGAAGCAAGTGCTACGATTTGTCCCTTTTCACACGTAAGACATCTAGGCTCAGAGAAGTTAAGTAACTTGCCCAATGTCTCACAGCCAGCATGTGGCTGAGCTGAGACTGAAATCTGTGCAGTCCTATTCCAGAGCTCACGTTCTTCTACCTCTGTGAGTCTGGGAAGGGCCTTGACTCCCAAGCCAACATCTTTGAACACTTAGCTGGCGTGACCTGGTGGCCTTTGAAGGGCCGCAGAAGTTTTCCAGGACCAGAGCCAAGCTTCGGATCCCCTGCTAGGGTGGAGGAAGGGCAGCTCAGCCCTCCCAGCTCACTCTCCACTCCGAGAAGCCTCCACAATGCCCGGGTTGCCTGATGGCTGAGTCACAGCTCTCATGATCCCGGCTGGCAAATTGGAGACACCCTTAATTGGGTGCTGAAAAAACTCCGCCTGCCGCACAGTGGCTCCAACTGAAGAGTTATAGCTGTTTACTGTAACACACAGACAGTCCCATTAACAAGAATGATGGGAGGCTGCTCCGTGGCATTACTCTTACCAAAAGGCTTGACAAATATGCTTTGTAAATGAAGGCGCTCCAACAGAGAAAACATATAACACTCCCTCGCCCCACCCCCTCCCAGCCCCTCCCCTTCCTGGGGAGACTTTGCGTGTTGAATCCTTTATACATTATTCAAGGCTCCATATTCTGAGGACGTTCATCAATAGTGGTGCCTATGGCAGGGAGAAGCTTGCATCAACTGACAAATGTAGACAAAGCAGGCTGCTTAACCCAGGAACGGTGGGTCAGAGAACAAACAGGGAAATTGATTACGCCCGCCATATTTCCGCGGGAACAGAGGCGTAAATGAACACCATACGTCACGGCTTATCACATATGGAAGGAGGGGATTGTGAATGGCGCAGCGTGGCCTACTTAAGCAATGCCGATGGATCATTCACAGCCAGCTTTTGTTCCAGGCTGGGGTTTTTCTTGCCTACGAAGAGTCTGAGGCATCTTTGGGGTGACAGCCACAGGAAGCGTGGCGTTAGCATCCTCAGCTCCAGGTATGGGCTGTGGGCTCGGCTGAATGGAGAGTGAGGGAGCTGTCCAAGTCCGCGTGGCCACTGGATGTACCAGTGCACCCACCATACTCATGGATCCCGGTAGGAATACAGGTTGTGCAACTCCTAAGAGGCAAGAGGGCACCTGGGCTTTGGCATTGGTTATATTAGGTTCTGTTCTCTCATTTATTAGCTCGTGGACAAGGTAGTGATCTGAGTCTCCAGGACCTCACCTGGGAAGTGGGACAAAAACTGTACCAGCCTTATGGGACTGATGTCAGGATTGATTGGGTTAATGTGCAGGGAGCCCCTAGAAGAGAGTGTGGCATCCATTAAGCACTTAATAAATGCTAACTAATAAATGTCTTGTGAAGTAGCGAGTTTGCTGGAGGTAATTAAGACAAGGGCAAACTGCCATCCTGGGGCAGTTCTGGGAGGCAGAAATGGAATGTTTCTGGAACACCTGCTTTTGAGTCCCAGTTCTGGTAGCTATGAGTTATTTATGGGATCTTGGCAAGTCACGTGGCCTCTGAGACTTAGTTTCCCCTTCTGTCAAATGGAGATATTAATAAATAATGTCTATAAAGCACAGAATAGAGTGTCTTCACCACAAAAGGCCACTGGAGAGTGATGGTCTTTGATATTTTTTGAATGAGGAGTGAGGGGCTTGGGGAAAAAACCTCCGAGTCACCTTCAGCCCTGAGAGTCCATGATGCTATGAGAGAGAATAATGTTAATTCTCTTGGGAATTGTGATAACTCTCCCTAGATTGGTCAGAGATGGGTCTGATCTTCCTCCCAAGTGGGAGGAAATGGAGAAGATGATGCTAAAATAAAATAAAAATAAAAATTAAATGTGGTGAGCACCTCCCATGCATGAGGTACCTTTGAACATCTCATTTAAAACTCACAAGCACCCCATCCGTTGTATTATCATCCCCATTTTTGCGGACTTCCACAAACACCAAAAGTTCTTGAGCACAAAAAAGGAGAAGAGACCTGGTAGAGGCGGTTCTGTAACCACGACAGAAGTCACCACGGAGGGCCGATGTCCCCCAAACCCACCCCTGCCCCGACCCCTGTTGGAGAGGGATCCTGAGACCTCTTCTGGGGAACTGTCTTTTTTCTCTTGTGTCAGCTGGTTCACAACAGCCCTGCTCAAGTGAGGCTGGACAAGTTCATTCAGTTCCCAGCCAGGCATCCATAACAGCAGTAAAACTTCCCAAGTTTCTGCGAGGAAAGCTGGCCATTGTCTTTTCCAGTGAGCTCACATCTAGCAAGAACTACAGCAGCCGAGAAAGGGTGCAAGAGTATCAGAGGCAACGCTCAGAAAGTTAGTGCAGGTCTGTTCCTGGCAGGAGCCTGGGCTAGGGGAGATGAGGGGACACGCACACACATCCGTGGTCCAAGGGTGAGATGGGCTGGCGGCCAAGGAAGACCAGCAGATTATTCAAGACAAACCTCCAAACCCCTGGTGGGAAGAGGAGCATCGACTGCCTCGAGGAGCACCGAGACGTCCACTCTTCATTCCACTGTCGCACAGTGAAGTGGGATGGAATCCTTCAGGCAAATACATCATCTCGCGCATTCCTTTATTTACTTACTTACCTTTTACATAACAAGTAAAATTGTATATATTTACGGTGTACAATGTGATGTTATGATATATGCAGATACTGTGGAATGGCTAAATCAATCTGTTTAATGTATACATCATGCATTACCTCACATACTTACCATTTTTTTTTGTGGTAAGAACACTTAAAATCCACTCTTTTCGCAATTTTCAAGGATACAATATGTTGTTACTAACCATAGTTTCCGTGGTGCACAACACATTTCTTGAACTTACTCCTGTCTGACTAAATTTTTTTGTGTCCGTGGACCAAAATTTCCCGAATTCTCCCACCCCCAGTCTCTGGTAATCACCGTTTTATTCTCTGTTATGAGTCTGACTTTTTTAGATTCTATGTATAAGTGAGATCCTGAAGTATTTGTCTTTCTGTGCTTGGCTTTTTTAACATAATCTCCTCCATGTTCATCCATGTTGCCACTAATGGCAGGATTTCCTTTTTAAGGCTGCATAGTATTCCCTTGTTTCTACAGGCTACATTTTCTCTACCCAGGCATCCACTGACGGACACTTGGATTCTTCCCATATCTTGGGTACTGTGAATAGTGCTGTAATGATGATGGGCGTTCAGATATCTCTTTAACATACAGATTTCATATCCTGTGGACATATACACAGAAATGGAATTGCTGGATCATATGGTAATTCCATTTTTAATTTTTTGAGGAACCCTCATACCGTTTCCCATAATGGCTGTACTAATTTACATTACCGTCAACAGTGTGCAAATGTTCCTTTTTCTCCACATCCTCACCAACACTTGTCTTTCATTTTTATGCTTACATAGCCATTCTAACAGGTGTCTCACACATTCGTTTCATGGTGTTCACGGCCAAGGGATGCTCTGAACCTCCCAAATTCACACAGCCAATAAGCAGCAGACCCAGGACACAGGCACTTTCTGTTTCTCTCAGACTTCAAGCCTTTGCACTTGCTTTGCTTTCTGTCTGGAGCAACACCGTCTGGTGAAAATATAATGTGCCCACCAATGTGTGCCATGCAGGCAATCCTAAATTTTATAGTAGCTGTATTTTTTTAAAAAAATGAATTTTAGCAATATATTTTATTTAACCCAGTTATCCAAGATATTGTCATCTTAACCACTGGATCATTATTAAACCTTATTGATGAGATATTTTGCATTCTTTCCTTCATACTAGGCCTTGAAATCCAGTGTGGATTCTATACCGATAGCACCCCCAGTTTGGATTGGCTGTATTTCAAGTGCTTAGTGTCCACACATGGCTCACGGCAGCTATGTTGGATGGTGCAGGGTGACCTCTCGGCTCACAAGTCACCCCCCGAGAAAGGCTTCCATAACCCCCCAAACAGAGCAGCACCCCACTCCCCTCCTCTCTGTGTTGTCTATATCACATCATCTACCATCATGTGCCAATCACTACCTGCTTGTCTTGTTATTGTTTATTTTTATTTTTAGTGTCTGTCTCTCCCAACAGAATGTCAGTTCCCAAAAATGTTCACTGCTGTGTCCTCAGCAGGTAGAACAGTGCCTGGAACATGGAAGGAGCCCCGAAAATGTAACTATGTGTTGAACAGGTGAATGAATGGGGGTGTCTGCATCCAAGGCTAACAATGAGGCTCATGTCAGGGACACGGGGGCTCTGGAAGTCTCTCGTCCGCCACCCCACTGAGGACCTCCTTTGCCTCTCCTGGCAGCATCTCTCCACTGCAGTCATTTGTAAATGGGAAGATTCCTCCTTCTCTGGCTGCCTCTCTCCGCATTTCCAGAGTTGATAGTGTGCCTTCTATCCTAAGTGCTACCAGTGCAGGTACTTAAAAAAAGAGAAAGATCCAGGGTCTCTGTGCATCTATTCCTCATCTGTGCTAATCTGCATTTTAGTTCATATGTAATTTGTAAGGTGGCAAAGCCCTGACATACTATTGCGGTCTGGGAAGCCAGGGCTGTTCATCAGCTGCTGCCTGCTGCAGCCATTGAATAATTGTAGGTCGCCCGTAAACAACAATCTCCCCGATTCATTAAATTGGACATGTACAGCCATTCACCACACACATGAACTTGGCACAGCATTCCAGTATGCGGGATTCTGCACATTTAGGATTCTTGGAGCCTCTCTTTGCCCCTCTGTCCATGACAAAATGGATTACCTTCTGTAGGCGAATGGTAACCTTTGCTGGTTAAGGCTCAGAGGATCACTGAGATATGTCCTGTTGTGATTGCAAGGAGCCTGATGTGTTGATACATCTGTAATATGAACATTCCTCTGGGATTCTCTCTAACCTGTAGACCTGTATTGGGTTTGTCTGTCTCCTACATTGGACACTGAACTCCATGTGGGATGGAAACACGTCTTGTTCATCTTTGCAATCCCAGCCCCTAGCTCAGGTCCTAACAAATAGTACATGTCTTTGTCGAAAGAATAAATGAAGCAGGTGAGTCCACAAATCATTCATTCATTCCAAGTTTTTTATTGAGCATCTGCTACGTGCTGAATTCTATCCCAGGTACCTGAGACAAGTCAGTGAACAAAACGGACAAAGGTGTATGCCCTCTTGGAGATTACTGGCTAGCAGAGAGTTGAATTAATTTTTTGAACTTTTTTTCTCATTTCTAAAGAATACAAAAAACTTATTACTGTTCCTGTTATTGTTACTGACACCCCTGCAACAGTGTCAAGAATACTTGGGGTCAAACCCTTGCTCTGCCAGTTACCCGCTGGTGTGTTTTCTTATCTGTAAAGGGAGATAACAACAGTCTCCTCCTCGAAGGGTAGTTGGAGGAATTGAATGAGGCAGTGCTTGTAGCTGCAGGGTGTGTTGTCCGTCCTAGACATCATGGGCATGCAGTGAGTGTTTTCAGCACTAGGGAGTCCTGTGTTCAGTAGCGAAGGGACTGACCCAAAGGAACCATGGGCTGGCCCAAGTGGGATATTTCCAAAGACCAGAATCTCTGTGTGGGTCTTGGATGACAGTGGGAAGGGTCCAGGCAAGCCGGTGAGATGCCATGGCAACAGCCACAGGACTTCTGGTGTTAAGCAATCAAAACTTGGATGCCATGAAGATGCAGAACTGCCAAGACACAGGCAGCGAAAGGAGCCACAGGAAGAGCTGCCATCGCCGTCCTCCTGGGGACGGCTGCCAGATTCCGGTGGGGAAAGGAGGAGGGGTAGGATACCCTGCACCATGGCTTGGGCGTCTCCCCAGAGCATGCGGATTTCTGGAACTCTAGGCCGGCTGAGAGGGCTGCCTGGGATGACAGGAAGAGCAAGGGTCTCTGAGTGAGAATGCAACGTGGATCGGTGTCCCACAGCACTCTGGATCCCCTGGAGCTTGTGCACTGGAGTCGGATCATCCAGGTTCAGTTCCTGGCTCTGTCACTGATGGCCGGGTGACCTTGGCAAGTCACTTAATCCCAATCAGCCTCAGTTTCTTCATCTGTAAAATGGATATGATATTAGTACCCATCTCATGGTGCTTTTGTGAGGTTAAAATGGGATAACTTGTGTAACTCACTTAGGACAGTGCATGGTACGTAAAAACTCCCCAATAAATCCTGTGTGGACAATTCTTTGCCCCGGTTTCACCTCCTTTCCTTTGAATTCCCACCCCTCCAGGGTCCTCTCCCCTTATTCTGATGCCACACCTTGGATTCTCACCAGTGCTCTCAGATCATCAGGGTTTCTTCAGAGAGGTGTGAATGCAGGATGAATAAATCTTTATTTCACTAACACTGATAACCACTGGTAGCAGAACTTGGCTGTTTTATGGGGCTATAAGCTCCCTCTTCCCCTTCAGGCAGAAAAAGGACAAAGGAGAGGAAAGAAAAATCAGGGGAAAAAATTGAAGAAATGGACCCATTGTCTCAAATAAACATTAAGTATGTATGAGCAAAAGGTTTCCAGGAAGAAATTTCAATGAAAAGGAATAAACTAATGATTTAAAAAAAAAAATTTAAGAGAAAACAGTAAGGAAATTTTTAAAAGTGAGCCTGGCACCTTAAAATAAAACGGGATGATAAACTCTTTGCTGGCAAACTTGCAATTTCTCTGTTGGATTCCAGATCTGGCTTTTATTATTAAGGTTGGTGCTGAAAGCTGGCGTTTTGACAGGAACATGGAGCGTTTGTCACTATCTGGGAAAGAGATAGATGTTGAATGACATTTTGGGAGAAATGTATACATTTCGGGTCTAAGTGCTCTTTCTCCTTGCCAGGAAAATTCCACTAGCAAATAACTGATTGGTTATCTCGAGTTCCCAACTCTCATGGCTATTTAAATGAAAGCAGAATTAAAGTTTTTTTTTTTTTTTCTTTAACCTTTGGGGAAAACGAAAGACAGTTCCTCCATGGGCTGCATCCTCTCCAGATAAGAGCATTATTTTTGGCTTGAAAAACCCGATGGGGCCTTCTTTGTCCCTGGAAGTGAAGTAACTGGGTGAGCACAGCGTAAGTCCCTTGCAGGGTAGCTGAAGTCCACCACTACGGAGGATGTTGTTTCTACCTCTGAGCCCCACTTATTAATACAAGGGACTCAAGGGAGGAACATGGAAAAGATGAAGGCAGCTTTCTTCTCCTTCTTCGTCTTTTCCATAATCTGGGTTTCTCTTGCCCTCTGGGTTCCACTCACCAGCCTGGTGACACGGGGCAAGTCACCTTCCATCACTGGCTTCTTCCATGAAAACAGGTGTCGTGGAATAGACATTCCTTCTTTTGCTGTGAGGATCAATGCAAGGTGATGCAATGATGGGAACACTCTAGAATGCTCCACAGCTATATGCTGCTGTAATCGTGACGCTGAGCTTGTGGCCCTGAAGGAGCAAGAGAAAGAGCCCGTCATCGGGGAGAGACAGACGACAGGAGAAGGAGGCCAACCTGGAGACGCAGGCTGCCTCGTGCCTACTTTCTGGCACGTTGAGGGGTGGCTGTGTGCCTGTTAGGGTTAGGTTGAGTTTCTTTCCTCGGATTTTACTCTCCCAGTAGCTCAGATGCTGCCCTTCTTGTCTAGGTTGCTGAATAGTTATCGAAGCCTACTGGGCTGTCAAAAGCAGAAGGTCAGGATCTCTGCCTGGAGAAGTTGGGAGTCCAGGCTAGTAGCAGCTAACTTCAGAGGGTGTTTTGTGTTATGGCCACTCTTGGCCCTTCATATGTGGTTTCTCTTTCCCTGCCCTGGATTTTCTCCCCTTAGCCATGGTCTTCTCCTGTTCCCTGTTGGACCCCAAAGCTGTTGAAACTTGGGGAGCTTTGTTATCCTTGGGAAGACAAGAGTCTCCAGGGGAAAAAAAAAATCGAAGGATAAACTCCTCTCAAAGGGGAGAATTTGAGCTCAGGTCTATATGGATCACAGAAACCACTTCTTAATGTACAGCAGGGCTTTGGATGTTTTGGTGACAATATTTTCTGGATTGAATATCCATGGTAAAATCCCCTGAACGTTTTTTGTAATCATTTCCAACTTTCTAGGGCTAATTTCTGCATCACGTTTATGAAGATCCTGACAGTGCTGAATTTTACTTGAACCCCCTGTGCTCTGTGGAAAATGATGGTGGTTAAAAAAAATACCCCACCCTTTCGTTTTCCAGGGAGACACTAAACACAAAGGACCACTTTGCTCCTGCATATCCAAGATAAGAACACCTTCACCTTTCCCCAGTGACTTCAGTAAGACCGTCTCTATCCTTTTTCACGATTCCTGATTCCTGTCGGACTTGTGAATGACTTCCTTGCCTACCTGGCTCTGCAAAACTCCAGACCCCCTTCCTTCCCATTGAGACGTTCTCATGAACGAGAGTGTTCTCCTATTACAATAGACTGAACAGAACCATCTCCTTAATTATCTGGTGCATTTCGTCCTTGATAATCCCAAGCTGAATATTTTTTTTCGGACTGGGGAGAAATTCAGGTCCCCATTAAGGCCATAAAGGACTAAAAGCAAGAAGGTTACAGGGAATCAGCAGGAATGTCCTAAAAAATTAGCTAGAGCTACACAAAGGAAGGAACAAAAGGAGAATTTGTATGCAAATGAATGGGTGTTTGAAGCATTCTTCTTTAAGGCAGGCATCACGTCTTTGGTAAAGAGAAGAGGAGGGGTGTGGGGTAATACAAGATGTCCTTCTTGGCCCACAGTTTTCTCTATTTTACAATAATCTTAAATTCTATAACACGTCAATCTTCTTGGGGACCCTGGACTCTACGATAGACACATGCAAAGGCTGGGACAAGAGCATCAGACTGGGAATTGGGGGATGTCTCTAAATTTTTTGACTTACAGAAGAATGCCCTTGAGGGCTGGAGTTTTCCAAGATTCCATTCTGAAATCCAGAAGGGCCTGGGAGTTTTGTTCTTCACTCTAACTGCTGCCACCCATGAATGACTGGAGGGAAGGTACGAAAGTCTAGTGCCTTTGCCTCAAGGCCCAACAAGCTGGGGATAATTTTTGGTCCAGAGACGGCCATGGGATCAGGCTGAATCTGAAACTTCACCCTCAACTACCCCTTGGTTGGCTTCTTCCCCTCCCTTATTCTAATTTCTTCACTCCCTTATTGGCTTCTCCTGCACCGCTTCCTTAGTGAATTATTTGTACCTGAATCCTTGGTGCAGGGTCTGATTCTGAGAGACTGGACCTGAGACACTGTTGATCCTTCCCGATGAAGGAGGGAAGGAAGGAAGACACAAAGGAAGGAAGGAAGGAAGGAGTAAATGCTTTATTTGCAGAAACCAAATCGAGGGATAATGGAAGACTCCTCGATCTACAATCGGTAGCTCTGCGTTTGAAATCCAGCTCTGCCACTTTCCAGCTGTTTAATCTCGGATGTGTTTCTTGCACGACTTGAGTCTCTACTTTCTCCTCAGTAAAGCTTGTCACTGACGCAAGGTTGTTGCAATAATTAAGCAAGGTGATGCTTCTGAATGGAGCCAACACTGTTAGGCCAGCTCGTTCAAACAGCGTGGCTTTTCGAGTGAAGTCTGTAAGAAAACCTGTCTTTCCTGGTGTGAGTTGATCCCCACATTCCCCCCCTTGTTCTGAAAAGAAGTGTTTACCTTCCTCATCCTCCTTCTTCAACTCTTGCCTGTGAGTTTAGGTCATTGAAGTAGCGAGAAATAGTGTGGTCTTAGTTCAGTCGATATCAAATTCTCAGGGGCACAAAAATCACCTGGGCACTTGGTTTAAAATATAGATTTCCAGGTTCTCCCAAGAGATTCTGGTTCAGGTGATATGGGCTGGTCCTAGACATCAAAGCGTTTTTGTTGTTGTTGTTGTTTTAACAAGCTCTGTGAGCCTGAGGCTAGTGATCCACAGACCTTAATTTTGGAGGCATTGCCCTAGGTCCAGAGACTAACACCGTCTCACTGTCTTTGATGCTTGGCACCCTGTTTTCCTCTGTGCCTCACAGTCCCTGTCAGCTCTTTCCAGCACAGGCTGGACACTTGGTGCCATTCCCCTGACACCTGCTGTACAGCTGAGCTCTCAGCTGCAATGGCCTCTTGGTCTAACTTGCCCCACTGGGTTGACACCAAGCTGCACACGTCGATAAGCTCATTCATGGGCGTCCACGAGCACCTGTCCATTTAGCACAAAACAAATGTGCTGATGTTGCTGCGAAATCCTGAGATGACACCAGTGATCAATCACCCACCCAGCCCTGGAAGGTAGTAGATCCATTACGGCCATTTAAGACCAAGATTGACAAGGAGCCAAGGCCCTGCCCTGTTTGCAGCTCCCAAGCGAGGTGGAGTTCAGCCTCTGACCTTGGCCGAGGGTGTTGCCACGGCTGGTCATAGTGCTCATGTTTCTGGTCACTTACTCCTCAATGAATGCATTGGCTCATGAAATTATTCAGTGCTGACTGCAGCTTGGTCTATGGTGCACCCCCAGGCTTGTCCAGCAGCTCCCCCTCACCCCCCTCACACCTCGAATTCCTGAAGTTTCCAAAAACACAGCCTCCTTTCCCATCTATATCATCCTGGGAAACATAGGCTGGATATGGGAGGAAATGCAATTATGGGATAAGACTTTCTTGTTCTCATGCTACCTGTTTTACCTCTTGAGAAACGCTCAAGTCTAGCCCAGCAAACATATTCTATAAGGACCAGATGGTAAACATTTCAGGCTTTGAGGTCCAGATGGTCTCTGTGGCAATGACTCTCACCTCTGCCTTTGTAGCACGAAAGCAGTCACAGACAACAGGTAAACAAAAGTGGGTGTGGCCATGTTCCAATGAACTTTATGGAAAAGCACAGATGGTAGACACGAGATTCGGTCCATGGGCTGTGGTTTGCAATACACCTGGTCTATCCCATCTTTATCCCCGTGTTCATTCAACAAATATTTATGGAGTATCTCCATGTGCCAGGTGGTGTGCTGGGCAGAGGGGAGACAGCAATGGGGCAAGACAGATACGGTCCCTGCTCTCATGGAGCCTGTAGTTTAATAGTGGGGGACAGAGAGTAAATGACCAATAATGCAATGAGATGCTTAATTGCTGCTGTTCGCAGTGCTTGGAAGGAGAAAGGCAAAGTGTGGTGGAGGTGAATGACAGGGGAACCGGAGCATCAAAGAGTGAAGGTGGATGGGAGGGAGAAGAGGAGCGTGGGCCACGGAGCAGAAGGAAAAATTGGGGGAACTTGGCAAAGCAAGACTCAGGGTTACTGTCACCCAGAGAAGGAGGGCGAGAGAGAGATCAGATCTGGAGCTCGGTGTTTCTAGGTAAATATTTTATACGTCCTCCAAGAAGCAATGGAAAGTCTCCAAAGCTTTAAAGCAAGAGAACAACATAATTAGGTTTAGGTTTCAGAATGATTTCTCTGGCTACAGTTTGGAGAATAGATGGGGGTGGGGGGTGGGCAATAATAAATCCAAGAAGACTGGGTAGAAGGTCAATTTTGGTGCAACACAAATTCTCACTCTGCCTGTTTTTTTTTTTTTTTTTTGGCCAACCTCACCCATAAAGTCAGGGATCTGGTTAAATGTTCATGGATGAGGTCACCATATTGAGGCCAAGGCTGTCTGTTTGTGATGGTCCACGTCCACAGGGATGTTTCTGTTCTTGGGAAGCGGTATTTCATTTGTGTTGGAACACAGGGTTCCCACGGGGAAAGGTGGGTGCTAAGGCCGGGATCTGGGCTGGGGTCAGTTTGGGCAGAGCCTGTTAACAATAGGGTCACCCTTGACTCTTGCTACCGTGGGGCTCTGCATTTCAAGGCCACCTGGACCTTCTGAGCCTTTGCTTATAGCCAATTCAAGTAATGATCATTTCGCTGATACATTTTGAAGATGCTGTAACATTGCAGAGCGTCTGCATATTCTAAGGCATTTAATACCTCCGCTTGGAATGCACCAATACGTAGATCATTAAGCAGAACAGGCCTTCTCAGTGAAAGGAGTAGTAATGGCACTTTTCAAATGCCATTTTCATTTGCTATTTGGCAGGAATACCACAGTCACAGTCTTCCTGTTTCTACTGACCGCAAGGGCTGGGACAAAGTCATCCTACCTTTCTGTGAGCAAGCCTTCGTTGCAGACTGTTAGCAACGTGGCGATGAAGACAGTCTAGAGAGATGTGTACCGGCCTCTGAGATGGTTTGCAGTGATTGCACCTTTGGGATTCACACTTTTGTGGTGTCCCCTTCCTTGTTATACCGGGGTTAATATGTGTGACCAGTTGCACGCAGCGGAAGGGATGGTATATCACTTCTGAGATCAGGTTATAAAAGACTACAGCTTCCACCTTGGTCATCCTCTCTTTCTTGGATCACTTGCTCAGGAAGAAACTGGCTTCTGTGTTGTAAGCAGCTCCGTGGGGAGGCCATATGGCAGGGAACTGGAGTAGCCTCTTGCCAGTGGCCATGTGAGTAAGTGTGGACATGGATCCCAGCCTGGGTCAGGCCTTTAGGTGATCGTAACCCCGCTCAACAGCTTAAGGGAAGATGCATGTGAAATCCCAAGATAGAGGCAGCCGAAGAAGCTGCACTGTGATTCCTGAACCTCAGAAACTGTGAGATAATAAGTGTTTGTTGACTTCAGTCCTAAGTGTTGGGGTAACTTGTCACACAGCAGTAGATAACAGATACGAGAGAGGAAAGCGCTAGGTCCTTCCAACAGCTTAGTCTTGTATGAACGTCCATAACCAGTGTGGCAAGAAGGGCCCACTATTTGGAGGGTGGAGACTGAGGCGGGATGTGGCTGGGAGTTGCAAGTCCTTCTTGTGGCCACTAACAAGTTTCGTGGCTTAGGGCAAGACACTTTCCCTTTCTGGACCTAGTCCAGAGCTTTTCATTTGCTATAAAAGCAAGAGGTTGGACTATAAAAATGTAAGGATACAGAGTCCCTTCCCTGATGCTTGGGTGTTTGGTGATGGATGGAACAAAGACCTGTTATCCCACATGGGCACACATACGCATGTGGGTGCACACACAGCCACTCACCCTTAAAATGTGGAGTCCAGCCAGCAACCAATGGGTGTTGAACTGTAGATCAGGTGCTGAATCCTGCAGCAATTACCAATTCATCCTCATACCGCCATTATAAGTAGATAACTTCTACTATCACCATTTACTTGGTGAGGAAATTCAGGCTCAGAAAGCTTAATATTGTTCAGAGATGCCCTATTAGTTTTCTGTTTCTCTATAACAAATTGCCACACATTTAGCAGCTTAAAACAACTCATATTTATTATCTCACAGTTTCTGTGGATCAGGAGTCCAGGAAAATCTTGGCTAGGTCCTTTGCACAGGGTGTTACAAGGCTGTGGTTAAGGCGTTGTCCTGGCTGCATTCTTAGCTGTGACTCAGGGGCCACTCAGGACTCTAAGTTCCTTCAAGTTGTTGGTGGAATCTAGCTCTTTGCAGCTGCAGAACCTTCAGTTCCTGGAGATAATCCCGCCCCATCGGCAGTTTACAATATGGTTCTCTGATTCTTCAAGGCCAGCAAAAATGTACCTCTCTCTCTCTCGAAATGCTTCCATCCCTCTTTAAGAGCTTTCATCTGAATAAGTCAAGCCTGCCAAGATAGTATCTTTCCTGATTTATTCAAAATCAAGGCCAGGCACAGTGTCTCATACCTATAGTCCCAGCACTTTGGGAGGTCGAGGTGGGAGGATTGCTTGAGGCCAAGAGCTCAAGACCAACCTGGGCAACATAGTGAGACTCTGTCTCTACAAAAACAAAACAAAAACAATTTAAAAAATCCACTCACTTAGGACCTTCATTACACATTCAACATCTCTTCACTGTTGCCATATAAGGTAGCCTAATCGTGGAGGTGACATCCCGTGTTATTCACAGGTCCTGTCCATACTTGGGGAGGGGATGATACAGGGTATATAATCAGCAGTGTGCGTGTAGGGGGAGCAGGGTTGGGGGTCCTCTTAGAATTCTGTCTGCCACAGACACACAGTGGGAAATGGTGAACCTGGAACTTAAGGTCAGGTCTGTTTGACTCCAGTGTGTGTGCTCAAAACCACGAGCTGTCACTGCTCACCTGAGAGCTCTTTGAGGGCAGGGGTCGTGCTATCGTCTTGGTCTCGCTGATGCTTAACACTTCATAACAGCTTCGATATTGATCGTACCACTGGCCAGGATGCTCCTGATTGCCAGGGGCAGAAATCCAACTCAAACTAGCTTAAAAAAAACAAGAGAATTTGACTCAACTGGAAAGTCTGGGGCTGGATACGGGGGTTTGAGCAATATTCTTGGTGCTCTATGGCTTTATTCTTGGGCCTCTCCCCATGTGGTGATACAAAGGGCCACTGGAAGTGATAACCTCATCTCCTTGTGGCTCAAAATCCAAAAGGAAAGGAACATCTGTCTCCCAGTATCCATTTATTAAAATTTAAGGAAGACTCTAATGTGGACTGAGTCATGTCTTTTCTGGATCCAAACTATGTCTGGATTTGATTGGTTGGCCCAGGTCACATGACCACCCAGGCATGGGGGAGGGGCAGAGAAGGTCACCATGATTGACAGCTTCCCTAGGATAACATGGAATATCCAAAATGTGGCTCCTGAAAGAAGAGGTGGGCACTGTTACCAAAAGGAGGAAGTGGTGTCAGACTGATACAAACATTGGCTGTTCACAAAGTCTAAACAGAAAGCTCCAGAAACTTCTGCATTGGGCAAGACAGTCGTGTAAATATCATTGAGTGTATACGGAGACTTCACTTTCAATTGTACAGAACTGAGAAAGTTCATACTAATTCCTCTTTCCATCTTTCAGTTCTCAAGCATGCAAATTACTGGGATGCAGAGGGGCTGGAGTCAACTCGTTGAATGAACAAATGATGTCCTTCCCAGAGCTAATTATTTCTGAAACTTAGGAGGTGAGTGCATTGCTGAGATTTAGATTCGTTAGCCTTATCTTAGCCCAGGGAACTCTCTCCACGGTATTCCAGATTTTAAATGTGCTTAACTTCAGGCAAGCCACATTAGCATACATTCTTCCTGTTATGGTGGCCTAACCCCAAGGAGCTAATACAACTTAATGGTATGGTTTGGAAAAGGTAGGAGATATCCTTAGGATGGGACTAACCTTTATTTTATGAGCATTTCAATAAGGTAATGAAGGAACCCACTGACGAGGGCTGATGGCAGGTCAGGGTACTAAATTCTCTCCACGATGGGGGAGACTTCCCTCTGGAAAGTCTCTGCCCCCAATTTCTGGAAAGTATTTCATTTCTGTCTGTTTGCTTGTGTGTGTGTGTGTGTGTGTGTGTGTGTGTGTGTGTGTGTGTGTGTCTTCATTCCCACTTTATACAAGTCTCTTGGATATTTTATCACTTTACTCCCCCAAGCTTTTAACCTCATTTCAGCTACTTTTAAGGCCTTGCATTTTGGAATCTCTCTAAAGAAAGGACTCAGGCTCCTCTGAAATCTTGTCTAAAAATGATTCGATAGTTGTGACAAGGAGGAGATCTTTCCATCTTTTGCTGCCATCAGGAGAGGGAAGTGAAACCATGGTCAGCTTTCTATGAAATTTAATTTTCCAAGGTGGCGACTCCACCTTGCAGCTATGCATGGAGAAAATATGCACCGTGAAACACCAAGGTAGTGTGAGGGGCTCACCTCCCCCTTGTTAACCATCCGGAGCTCACTGCCCTCCCTCATTCCCTGCTATGCACATCCTCCCAATCCTACTTCACCTACCCCACGCCAAAGCAATAGGAAATGAGCATCGGTGGGAAAAAAACTGAATATGCAGTTAAAATGGGAAGACACAGAAGAATGAACTGCCTCCTGTTAACAGGTGTACCTGTGGGTTTGATGGAGTAACACACGCTTTTTCGTATTCCCTGCTATGGTGGTGTGCAGCGGTTGTTTCCCGATGATCTCCACCTCCTAATATTCATGTCCTTATGGGATTTCCTCCCCTTGAGTAGGGATTTGACCTAGTGACTCACTTCTGACCAGTAGAATACTGGTTCTGCAGGGATGGGAGGTTCCTTGTAAGAGTAGGTTACAAAGAGACCCAGGCTTCAATATTACAAAAACCTTTATGCACACAAACTGGAAAATGTGGAGGAAATGGACAAATTTTTAGAAACACACAGCCTCCCTGGGCTCAACCAGGAAGAAATAGAATTCCTGAACAGACCAATATCAAGGACTGAAATTGAAACGGCAATAAATAACATTCCAAAAAAGAAAAGTCCTAGACCAGATGGTTTCACACCTGAATTTTACCACACCTACAAAGAAGAACTGGTGCCTGTCCTGCACAAATTATTCCACAATATCGAGAAGGATGGATTCCTCCCCAACACATTTTATGAAGCCAACATAACCCTGATACCAAAACCAGGAAAGGATGCAACAAAAAAGAAAAACTACAGACCAATATCCCTTATGAATATAGATGCAAAAATTCTCAACAAAATTCTAGCTAACCGAATCCAGGTGCTTATTAAGAAAATAATCCATCATGACCAAGTGGGCTTCATCCCAAAGATGCAGGGATGGTTCAACATACGCAAATCTATAAACATAATTCACCACATAAACAGAAGCAAAACCAAAAACCATATGATTCTCTCAACAGATGCAGAAAAAGCATTTGATGAAATTCGACAACCTTTTATGATAAGAACACATCCTGTGCACCTTTTCTTGGCCTCTTATCCACAGTGGTGGAGGCAACTGCCAGGTTGTAGAATGACCTGTGGAGAGGCCCACGTGGCTGTGAGCTGAAGGCAGGATCCTGCTCACAGCCAAGAGGGTCTGATCGCGTCAGTCCAGTCATCTGTAAAGAACTGAATCCTGGCAACAGCCGTTTCAGAGAGCTTGGAAGTGGATCCTCCCTTCATCGAGCTTTCAGAGGAGACCACAGCCCAGGCCAACACACTGATGGAAGCCTCATGGGAGGTCTCGACGCAGAAGCACTCAACTGAATTGCACTCAGAAACCAAGATAATAAATGTTCATTGTGTTAAGCCACTGAAGTTTGAGATATTTGTTATGCATAAACAGAGAGCATCTATCTATCCATCGATCTTCCCATCGCCTCTCAAGCTATACCCTTGCCAGGGAGAGATGCTTCCCATCTTACAAAACGGAGGCTCAAAAAAGCTAAGTAACTTGCTCAATATCACAGAGCAGACAAGACTATTCTTTGTTATTTGTCTGACACTCTTTTGTGTGCCTTTGCTGAGTCTTCCTCTCATCCCTGTGAAGCAGGGATTTTTAGCCTCCATGTAAAGTGAGAAAACTGGAGATAAGAGGTTAAGGAGCCTTCCTAAGGCCACACAATCAGTAAATAGAGAAGCTAGGAGTCACCGTATTTATTTATTTTTGGTGGGGGGGGGGGGATATGTTATCTCAATTTCAATTTATTTTTTCCATAAACACACCGCATCCTTAACCGTTTCTTTGCAGTGCTTTCTTCCCTTCATGCTGTGAGTCAGAACTGGGAAGCACATAAATCTCTCATTTCAGAAAGGGCCATGTGGAGACTCAATGTCTTAAATCACAGCTACCATCCTCTCTCTTTTCTAATAAAAAATGGAACTTGCATTTAAACACTTACTATGTGCTAGATATTATGGTTATCCCTAATTTGTAGATGAGAAAACTGAGGCTCAGAAGTTTACTTCTTCCATATCATATAGTTAGCAAGCAGCAGGGTTAGAATTCAAGCCGGGCTCCAGGACCACCATGCTGTGCAAGCCTCTTTCCTCCCTCTCTTCCCCTCTCCTGTGCATGCCGTTCCAGGTGTCTCAAGATGGGTGTCACTCTCAGAGACGTTACTTTGTGAGCACCCTCGCTATTTACCCCATTCCTTTGGTACGAATAAAAATTTGACCAGTGTCAGATGTCTTTGTTCAGGCAAGGACAATGGGGCATATCATTTATGAGCGTTGCTATGAAAGAGGGTCACCCGATAGGGTATGAAGACTTTTATTCTATGAAGAGGAACTTGCAAGAGGAATTCCAGGCTGACATTGCACAGAAGGAAGCAAAATAATAACTACGAAACTACGAGGTTTTGCAGGCCAACCCAGAACCAATTACAGTTGACTGGACATGTGCACACATGGTCTTCCCAATGCATTTATTTCAAAATATCAAAACACATTAGGTGGGTTTCTACTATGTACACTTCACGGGGGTGGATGTGAGGGTTGGACTGTGAGCTCTACTACTCTTTGGTAGAGGGCAGCCGGCAGAGGCATGCGTTCGCAACTGAACACGGCACACTTAAACAAAATTTATAAGCCAGAGCAATAAAGGTAAGTATGTAGAGAACAACTCCCTCTCTCAAACTCATTTTCCTTCTTGCTTCCCATCTAGGTAACTGGAACATGGTCTACTTCATTGCTGTAAATAGGAGCCCAGGAGATTCTTGCGTAAGTGCTTGTTTACCTAGAAGCTTGAGTTGCTTTCCCTTCTGGTTTTAGTTTCTCTGGTTTCCCTAGATGGGGCCAGGGCTTGCAGGTGACAACCTGCATCACAGGTATAGTGATTTGCTGATGAAAGCAGTGGTAGTAACAAGTGCTGAATCTCCTTTACTGGTTTGACCACACCAACTTCTGGAAAGAACCTCTCCTAACAAAAAGAGAAATCTCGAGTCTGATGAAGAAGAAATATAAAAGAGGGTTGTGAGAAATTCTTAAATAAATCCACATTTTCCAGGCTTTATTATTTTATTTATTTCTTTATCTCTTTATTTCATTTATTTATTTGTTCCAGCTCGTGGCTCTATAGCAAAGATTCTGTGGGTATCTGCTGTCTTGGAAAGAGCCATTCCCAGGGCTGGGCCTTGGGAATAAATGTCAGTGTGATGAATGTGACAGGAGAGGGACGAGGAAGGTTCCGTAGACAGAATAGGGACCCACACGCAAGCCAAGGTGTTAGGAAAACTACTGGAGGGGCCAGTGATGCTGAGTCAAGTCTGGAAGAGCCAACGTTTGTTGTTTCATAGAGAGCAGAAGGGCGTTGGAGGAGGATGGAGCGGTGTTTACAAAGGCTTAGGAGGGACAGCGGGAAGCCCTCTGACGGGTTAAAACAGTGGCCTTCCTTGATCAGGTCTCACGTGGCAGGAAAATCACTGTGTTGGTTACTCAGGAACTGGCTTGGGGGAAGGTTGGAGAACGAGAAGTCTAGAGAGATACCTATTACAGGTATCCGCAACGGGTTACATCAGCAAGAATAAAGAGTGGGGGTGGGGAAGATGGGGAGGTTGGAGACAGATTTTCTGGTAAAATCAACAAAACTTGACTGACGTAATGAGGGCAGAGGCCGTGGCTGTCTTGTTGATCACTGTATTCCTTTTCTGCATCCAAGAAAAGTTTGACACGTGTAGCAAATCAATGAAGGAATAAATGTTGAGGCCACAAATAGGTAGATCTTTAGGCTGCAGATGGAGATGTCAAGCTGTTATAGTTCAGGAACACAAGGCATTATTAATAAGATGACTTTTACAAAATCTACTCCTCTTATGTTTCATGTTTATTAAATAACTTCTGATTTGTGATGTTACTTATTCATTAGCATTTAGCACTGGGGTGTGAAAAGTTTCATTTATCCTTACACAAGAATATATTGACATCTGTTTTCTGCATCGAACCCTGAAGAGTCTGGTCTTTGGGAGATCGGGCATCTTTGGGTCTCACAGGTGAGTGTTTTGAGCTAAACTACCAGGCTCTGTCTAACTGACTCATTAGGCTGTCTTTCCCTTGTGACTGATCTCTTTTATTTCTGTGATAGTCAAATGGAACCAATAATAGATACACTTTGCAACTCTGAAGCAAAGATCACATCAACCCAAGGAAGAACCACTGTTGGGGACCTATGAAAGATGGAGTTTAGAAATGGTAGTGACCAGAGCCATGGGACATTCCCTAGGGAATGCTCAGACTTATCCCAGTGGTTTTCAACTGGGCGCTATTTTCCCTTCCCCCGAAGGGACATTTGGCAATGTCAAGAGACATTTTTGCTTATCCCAACTGGGGAGGTGGTGCTTTTGGCATCCAGTGGGGGAGAGACCAGGAATGCTGCTAAACATCCTACAATGCACAGGGTAGTCCCCCACAACACAGAATTTCTGGCCCCAAGTGTAATGGTGCCCAGGTTGAGAAACCCCGATCTAGACATACATCTGGGAAAGAGGGGGTGGTATTTTAAAGAAAGTACATCTTGAAAGTGGATTCTAGCCCAGCTCTGCCGTTTACTCACTGTATGACTTTGCCTAAGTCTCTGAACTTTGGTAGACCTTGGGGTTCTCACCTATCACCTGAGAAGATGGAAGCTAGAGGATTTCCAATTCTCTTCCTGTCCTAGAATGTTATGAATTTGTGACTGCCCCGAAGGTCTTCTCATCATCGCTAGGAAATCTGTTTTCAGTCTTGCTTATAGATTGTTTTGAGGAAAGATCATGCCAGGCACCTCCCTTACAGATGGCTTGACCTTCAAAATTATTTTGAGAAGTTTTCCATCCTGCAGAAGAACATTGAGTGTAGGGGTTGTAAGTGCTTTCTTTGGAGAAAGCATTGTTTCACATTTTTTTCTTCTAAAATTCAATAGCCTGAACTCAACCTCACTACTCAGGAGAAAACAAGAGAAAGAGACTGAAAGCCAGAATTAAAATCTGAGAATTGAGGTTCAAGAACTCAAGGACTCTTCAATCCCTGTTTTTATGTAAAATGGGGAATTTAACATTTATTCTATCTACTACCACCACTCAAAGTTGCTGTTAAGATAATGAGTGCTATGTTGTAGGCATGCATTGTATATCAAAAAGCATTTTGTATAGTGCAAAATATTGTATAAATATAGGAATCATTATTAACAGTTCTTAAAAAATGTGCAAGGTGGATGAGGAAATGCCAGCCAATGAGCAAATTAGTTAAAGGGCAATTTACAAAGTCTTCTCTTGTTCTCCTGGGGTCACTTCACACTGGGATGTATGATCATTAAATATGACCCTCAGAGGCACTGTGTCTAATGTAGGGTAAATTACTCAATTTTAAGACAAGATTTTAAACAAGGGCCAAACTGTTTTATCTACTTGAATTTGGGTCACTAATTACACCCATTGATCTTCAAGTAATGAATCTAACAACGACCTCATAAATTGTGCAATGACAACGAGTCTCCTTTCTGTCCTTTTTCATCATAAAATGAGACTGATGCCTCTTTCAATTAGTGGTGGCAATTATGTGTCCATCAAAGAGATGAGACAAAGAGAGGGGAAGCAGTGATGTGCTATTAGGAAGACTTGAATTAGAGTCTCTGTTGTGTTGGTGCTGTGTGTCCCTAACCCTGCCCTTCTCCCTCTCTGATCCTGTTTCCTCACTTGAAAAAAGTATGATGTTGTATCAGATGATTTTTTTCTTAGTCTTTTTCAACTCCCAAATTTCAGAATTCTAAGTAAAATTCATTTGTGACATTGAAGAAAAGACACTATTAAAAGGGTCAAACCCTGCATTTCTCCCAAAGCAGATTATTATTTCATTTTATTTCTGTAGAGATAGGATCTTGCTATGTTGCCTAGGCTGGTCTCAAACTCCTGGCCTCCAGTAATTGTCTCACCTTGGCCTGCCAAAGTGCTGGGATTACAGGTGTGAGCCTCCATGCGTGGCCAGATTCTTTTTTTATATGTTCTGAAATAAGATGATATATTTGAATTGCATCTAATTTGTGATCTTAATAAATAGTAAAACATTTTTAAATAATAGGATGTGAAATTTGTGATAGGGAAGAGACTGTCTTAATGGTAATCTTAAGGAGCATTAAGCCATTGAATATCTTCCTCAAAATGTCATGTGGGTTTTACTTGCTGGGGACATTAAAGGAAAGCCAGAAGCTTTTTGTTATGTATTTAGCAGAGTGCATTCCTTTCTAGAAGGAAGAAGATTGACCATAGTAGAATAGGTTGTGGACATTTTTCAATGGTTCAGCCCAGCCCAAGGACCATGAAATAGGCTCATAATATAGGCTGCGCTGTATCTGAGAGCCAGACTCTGATCCCTCTGTGTTTTTATTTTCTCCAAAACCTTAGCTCTGTGATATCAACATCTATTCCTAGCTCCTACCTTCTCTAGAGTTGTGCTTCGTGGAATCAAGATCTTACATTTCCACAGTTTATGAATCCCAATTCTTTTCATGTCTCCAATCCCTGGCATAGCACGTGGAATTCCTAAACCAACCATGGCTTCCTGGAACCCCACTGTTGCACGTTAGGTTGCAGGGGAGAGGGAGGAGCTGCGTGCCACAGGTTTCTCCATCATTACAAGCCTCTCTTTTGTGAAGGTTTTCAACTCTGTCCTTTGGAGATTTCTCTCCCTCCCATCTGGGAATTCCTTTTCAATTTCATAATGGCTGTTGATGAGAAAATGGACTCACCCACAGACATTTTGCGGGAACACGTCTATTCGGAAAAGCAAGATCACAAATATTCTAAAGCTGGACGTTTTGAATAAGGAAAAGCATTTAAAATTGCTACACTAAGTTATTTATTGATTTATTGAAAGATAATGAGGAAAATGAACTGCCCAACATGATAGTATGTTTCTTTATGGATAACACAGTTTTGGTTAAACAGGGTCCATGGAGAAAGAAAAAAAATGCAGGTTAGCAGATACATTTTAAAACTCTTTCACCAACCTCACTGTTTCTCCCCTCCCCTCCCCTTGTCTTTAAGAGCCCGTGAAAGACGTCCAGGTGAAAGACGATGACAGCTCGGACTGGGGAGGGGGCTGCAGGGCAGTGGACGCATTTGAGCAACTTCGAGATGAAATTGGGAGCACGTGGTGGCGGATTCGCTACGGGAGGGGGAAGTAAGAGAGAGAAAGCTGTGCCACAGTCAAACTGCTGTTGCCCACCACAGAGGCCAAGGGGGAGGGCTCCCTGCCAGGTGCCCAGACCCCACCCTCCTGCCAGCAGTTCCCTGAAACGCAGTCCCTGCGGAGGGACCCTTATAGCCTAGGGCTACCTCGGGGACTACCTTCTTGCACTCCCCTCTTGAAATGAGTGGTTGCCTCGTTTGCAGAGGTCAGACAACTAGTTCTCAAAGGCAGAGAGGGGGAAGATCAGGAGAAGGAAGGGAGGAGATAATTCAATTGATTGTGAAACACACCCCCACACCCCCCCCCCCCCCACACAGGAGTCATCTCAGCGAAGAACCAGCTTAAAATCTTTTAGTGACGTCTCATAGAGTTTTCCTACGGCCTATGAGATCTTGAGTTGAAAACGTAGAATTTGGTAGCTCTTCCAATAATTTCCTAAGGGCGTTTTGATTCAATGCAGACGTATGTGATATCTATTAGGTATCAGACATTGGGATCGCATAGATGAACAGGGCACAACGCAACTGCTCTGTAGGAGTTTATAATCCACTAGTGTGGACAGATCTGTAAATGATTAACTTATACTGGAGAGTAATGGTTGTACATAAAAAGACTTACGAGGCACTGAGGTAGCTGAGTGGCCATAGTGACCAATTCTGCCATGGCATAGCAGCGGGGAAACCAAGAAGGACTTTACAGAGGAAGCGACACCTGAGTGGGTGTCAGAGTTGGAATAGAAGTTTGCATGTCAATCAAAGTTGCTGGAGGGTATATTCTCTTTTTTAAAAATTTTGTTTAAAAAATTTACCCATTGACTCTGAAATATATCTAAGAACTTTCCTCAATGAAACAAAAGTGCACAAGTGTACAAACAGTTGTCCAAAGATGTTCTTCGTAGTGTTGTTTAGAATGAGAGATTAGAAACAACTTAAAGTGCCCCTGAATAAGAGGCAGGGATATATCTTTATGAACAACACAGTTTTGGTTAAACAGTTTTGTGTGTGTGTGTGTGTGTGTGTGTGTGTGTGTGTGTGTGTATGTATATGTACACACATATACACACACATATATAAAAACTATAGCATATATGCACATCAAATACTTACATTAAAATTAAATAGATCTCTATTTACTGTGATGAAAAGGTATTCCTGATACATTTGTGGCTGAAAAACGAGCAAGTCAACAACAACAGCCACAACCCCCAGCTAACAGAAGACCACACGTGGTGTGAGACTATTTATGTAATGCTTTAGGCATTTATTTGATGCTTTATGGCTGTGGTCCCCAACCCTGGGCTGTGGACTAGTACCAGCCTGTGGCCTGTTAGGAGCCTGGCCACACAGCAGGGGGTGAGTGGTGCAGGGGGTGAGTGGTGGGTGAGCAAGAGAAGCTCCATCTGTATTCACAGCTGCTCCCCATAGCTCGCTATCTACCCCTCTCCCCTGGTCCATGGAAAAATTGTCTTCCAAGAAACTGATCCCTGGTGCCAAAAAGCTTGGGGACTACTGCCTTATGGTATTAAGGGAGATGTCTTGGGAGGTGGTGGCCGTCTCTGAGCCGTGCTGCAGGTTTTCCAAGGGCTCCTGAATTCCTAAAGGCAGAGGGCAAATACCTAGTGCGTATTCGGGGAATTTAAGATGAAAGGATGGCAAATAGTTTGCAAAAAATGGATACAATCAAAACCAATTAACTGATTTTGGTTGGTTTTCAAGCCTGGAGCTGCCCGGGATTTTAGCCTGAGAAAATACAACCTTGGTTGTCTCAGTACTTAATCCCAGATGAAGTCCTTCAAAGTGGAAAATTTCACTGTGATTTATTTTTTTCCAGATGTAAATATATAGCAATAATGCAGTTATAAAACTGGCATTGTATTAAGCCATAAATTATATTTGACACATAATAATGTTGAATTACCGTGGAAGTCCATCAACATGCAGTGGCGTTGCCAACACACAGGCCGCCGCTGCTCGCACCAGCTGATTGCTTGCTCCGCGAAGAATAAAGTTGTGGGGATCTCTGCTGTCAGGGTCAAAGTGGAATAAACTCTAGCCGAGGAGAGACACATCAGAGCCAAGCTGGGACTGAGGGCCCCAGGACCCATCGATTCATTTCTTTGCTTAGTCATTCAATAAATCTTTACTGAAGACCTTCTTTGTGCAGTGTTAGGCTATGGTGGTGGACGAGAGAGCCATGGATTTAAAAATTAAATGAACAACTCATTATTTATTTAGTGCGAATTCATGTAGTGGCTCCCTGAAGATTTGGTCTCTTCTCACTGGTACTATCAGGGCCAATGCTAAAGTAGAGTCCTAGAGGCCAGCCTTGGAGTGGGGAAGTTAACCAGAGTGGATGGCACTGGATTTCCAGCACCATTTCCAGACTGGAACTGTGTCTACAGAGCGGCACGTAGGGTCAAGTTAAAGAACCCGAACTGGCCAATAGCTTCAAGGGGTCAGGACGAGACATGTTAAGAGATGCTTCCAGACAGAGGACTTTAATTGAGTTCATAACAGCAGTGGAGTCCATAAGTCCACATTTTTTTTCTTAAATTACTGATTCCCTCTTGTCAGTGTCAATGCCTTGCTTGGGGTAAGCCCTGAATGAATAGTTGTTGAAAGAAGAAAGAACTAAAAATGCGATAACACGGGAGTGTGGAGTCCTGCTGTAATGTTATTATAATGAAGGTCGCAGGGAGGGCTTAATCTGCACGGCGGGTTTATCTGGACAAACCCTCCAGAGGCCTGCTGATGTGGGACCCTTACTAGGCCTCCCCGGGGGATGGGGTGCTGGAACTTTGGAGCCGACATCCAGATTTCCTAGAAGGCTAATTAATATCACTTTTAAAAAGAGAACCAGAGGGCCCCAGACTCCTGGGGTCGAGCGAGGTGAAGGGATGGACATTCACGCCAAGTTAGGGGAATAGTGGGACAAGTCTAACTCCACCTGTGGTCCGTGGAGAGGCAGAGGCCACATTTTTATTTTTTATTTTATTTTATTTTTGGAGACAGAGTCTCACTCTGTTGCCTTGGCTAGAGTGAGTGCCGTGGCATCAGCCTAGCTCACAGCAACCTCAAACTCTTGGGCTCAAGCAATCCTCCTGCCTCAGCCTCCCGAGTAGCTGGGACTACAGGCACGAGCCACCATGCCCGGCTAATTTTTTCTATATGTTTTTAGTTGTCCAGACAATTTCTTTCTACTTTTTTAGTAGAGACGGGGTCTCGCTCTTGCTCAGGCTGGTCTCGAACTCCTGAGCTCAAACAATCCGCCCGCCTCGGCCTCCCAGAGTGCTAAGATTACAGGTGTGAGCCACTGCACCCGGCCCAGAGGGCACACTTTTAAGGGCTTCTGCTTTTGGAGGAAAACAATCCATGTTTCTTCTGAGAAAGAAAACTGTGACATAGAAGAACCTGGGCTGCCTTTTAGAGGAGAAAATGAATACAAATAATTTGAGAGGAAACACTTCCTTCTCCCTGGCTATCTCTTTAAAAGCAAAGTGTCGGAGTAGCAGCTAAGGACACAATCCCGGTGTTGCTAATACTGAGGGAAATACTGCAGAGATGCAAGGGGGATTTGGAGGCCTTTGGCAGGAACTCAGGTTGCACATCAGCACTGTGCCAGGTGCTGGAGAAACAGAAATGCGTAAGGCCAGGGATCCCTACCCTCACGTCAGCTGTGGTCCATGCCATCGGACTGTGCTCAGAGCGTTGTGGAATGAGGGTTGGCTGGGTCAACATGGTGTCTGCAGCTAGCAGGAGGGGTGTTTAGGGAAAGCTTCCAAAGGAGGAGATGGCTAGGAATGAAAGAATTAGTAGATGCTGGCTGAAGAGGGGACCCTTCAGGCAGGAAGTTTAGATTTTTGAAAAAAGAGAGGGATGCTCGTAGCAGCATTGTTTGCAACAGCTAAAATGTGGAAGCAGCCGGGCGCGGTGGCTCACGCCTGTAATCCTAGCACTCTGGGAGGCCGAGGTGGGCGGATCGTCCTGAGCTCAGGAGTTCGAGACCAGCCTGAGCAAGAGCGAGACCCCGTCTCTACCAAAAATAGAAAGAAATTAATTGGACAGCTAAAAATATATAGAGAAAAAATTAGCCGGGCATGGTTGCGCATGCCTGTAGTCCCAGCTACTCGGGAGGCTGAGATAGTAGGATTGCTCAGCCCAGGAGTTTGAGGTTGCTGTGAGCTAGGCTGACACCACAGCACTCACCCCAGGCGAGAGAGTGAGACTCTGTCTCAAAAAAAAAAAAAAAATTAAAAAAAAAAATGTGGAAGCAACCCAAGTGTCCATGATGGATGAATGAATAAACAAAACGTGGTCTACCCATACAATAGAATGTAAGTCAGCCTTAAAAAAGAGGGAAATTCTGGCTCATGATACAAGATGGATGAGCCTTGCGGACGTTATGCTACATGAAAGAAGTGAGACACAGAAAGACAGATACCGTATGATTCCACTTCTGTGGGATACTTAGAGCATTTAGATTCCCAGAGACAGAAAGTAGAGTGGTGGTTGCCAGGGGCTGCGGGGAGGCAGTGGGTGGGGTGCGATGGGGAGTTAGCATTTAGTAGATACAGAGTTTCAATTTTACACGCCCCAAAGAGTGAGGGTTCTGAGGGTTCTGAAGATTGGTCGCACTACGACGCAAATGTGTTTAATACCACTGAACTGCATGCTTAAACACGGTTAAGATGGTAAATTTGATGTTATGTGTATTTTAACACAATGAAAAATTGGAAAAAATATGGAAAAAAGAGGGGGAGTGAGTGAGACTCAGTATGGTTTGTGGGAGGAATGACAAACAAGTGGTGCTACTGAGATTAAAATGGGAAGTAGAGAGAGTGGAGGCGAGGGGAGAACAAATGTTTATTCGCCTGCAAATGTTGCTTTGGGCCATGCACTGTTCTAGGAACTGCAGATACTGTGCAGCTTAAAGCCGGAAGGGTTGACCCCTGTGTTGAGAAGTTTGGGTTTTCTCAGGGAGGCAATGAGGAGCCATTGATGGTTTAAGCAGGAAAGCAGCAAGATCGTATTTGCATTTTAGAATGATTCCTCTGGCCGCTGTATGCAAATGAGCTGGGAGGGAGGCTCGGATGAGGGAGGCACAGTCACGAGTCACCAACAAGAGAGATGCTGAGGACCTAAACCAGGAGGAAGGTCTCTGCACATCCCTGTTTCCCCGAGGTGGATGTGGATCTGGGACTTGGGGCCGTCCGGATGACCTTGGGTGGAGAGATAGAGTCTTGTCCTTTGGTTCTGCAGGAGCAATAATCAGGTGCCATGGAAAAGGGAAAACATTTATCTGCTCCGTCTCCTCAGCGGTGCTTTCGTGCAGCGAAAATTGTGAAGTCGATAAGTGGGAGGTGTGATTGATTTCATCTGGTACTCTCCAAACCGAGGGTGGCCGAGGCAGCTACGCAGACCACAAGCTGGCTAAGGGAGATGAGAAAACCAACCCCAATTTGGGAGGCAGACCGTTCCTAATTGAACTGTTGAGGGAATTTTGATAAATGACCCCGCCAAAGCAGTGAAATTAATAAATCATGCTTGAGGCCGAAAGACTGTTTCCTGAGGGACAGCAACAGGGCTCCGATTCCGTTGATGCTGGTGCTTTGGACGGGCCTGGGGCAGGCATAGGAGACTCATGGTCCCTCTGGGCCGTCCAGGAGGGCTGGAGGAGCTGCAACCCCAGTTAGCCAGGCCACCATTCGTTTCTTTTCAAAGCAGAAGAAAGTCATATTCCGTGAGCGAGGAGGAAGGACCAAGCTCACCTAAAACGGGAGGTTAAAGACATCCTTTTCAGACTTAGCGATGGGTGAGTGGATTCTGACAGGGAAGACAGCAGCCTGCATTGTTGCTCAAATCATAGGCCGGAGGGGAAATGAGGGCACTTTGCTGTCTGCAGTGATCTATTTTTCTTTGAAGGTTAACACCCCGAGGAGCATTGTCTTTTCAAATATCCTCCCCACAGGCTCCTAGGCCATGACTTGGCGCACCCCGTCCCACTGAGGCAAAGGCGTTTGCAAAGAAAAATTCAGGTCCACTTGGCACACGACCTTTCATAGCACTCAGGCCGTTTCCAGCTTCGCACGTTCAGCATCTGTCTTTTTGTGAAGAACAGAAGGAGATCTCTGGGAAAAAGAAATGGGATGGAGTCCTGCTAAGGTTGGCATCATTGTTCCCTTTTGACAGATGAGGAAACTGAGGCTAAGAGAGGTTAGTTAACTTGCCCCGTGTGGACTTGAAATGTGGACCAAGGTAGGGTGATGATAACTCAGGCACATCAGTATTGACGTAAGGTTCGGAAGGTAAGGAGTCGCCTGTATGCCTCTCACCTACCGCTCTGGAGAGAGAACTGTCTCTTTCACAAATATGTAGGAACATCTTTTCCCATCACTTTCTGGTGAAACCATCAAAACCCCAGGGCAAAGCAAACTCTGAAACGAGTTTTTGACTTAAACAAAATGAATGAGCACTATATTTACTCAGAAAAATTACTCGATGTCTCTGGTTTGGGGGCAGAAAAGACCTGAGTGTTGGAAGAACTGTCCTTCCTGTAAGGGAAGAATTTCCGTTCATGTCAAGATGAGAGGAGGGTGACTTGAACACAGGGTGGGCGCAGTGAGGCGACGGGGGGTCTTCTGAGTATTGCGAGCAGACATGGTGATTAACAGACCATGCTGTGCACTTCCCAAATCTCCCATGACCTGCACCAGTAACTAGCATGACACAGGCTGGCCCTGTGTCGGCCTCTCGTGTTAGCCGCGGGAGAGGCTGCGGTTTGTGCAGGGTGGGTGTAGAGCATGCTAGCTTGGGGGTGTCCAAGGTTGCATATGGCAGAAACAGAAGCAAGAAGAACTGAACTTGAGGGCTCTCAGAAACCGAGGGGAGAAAGTTAGGCTGTCACAGGTGATGATGTTGGAGATCCATCCAAATTTAAACAAACCCCTGAGGGGGCAGAGGGACTCCAACATAGGCTAGAATGTTGGAATTATGTAAATTATTAAAGTCATCATGATTCCGAAGCATGATAGGCAGGCGTGATGCTTAATTTTTATGTGTCAACTTGACTTGGCTACAAGATACCCAGGAACCTGGTAAAACACTATTTCTGGCTGTGTATGTGGGGTGTCTCCAGAAGAGATTAGCATTTGTGCCAGTAGACTGAGTACAGATTATCCTCACCAGTGTGGGTGGCCATCATCCAATCTGTTGAGCGCCTGAATAGAACAAAAATGTGGAGGGAGGGTGAATTCACTCTCTCTCTTCATCATCCATCTTCTCCTACCCTTGGACATCGGGCCTCTGGTATCCAACTTAATTATATCATCAACTTCTCCAGCTTGCAGTCAGCGTATTTTGGGACTTCTCAATCTCCATAATTGCACGAGCCAATTCCCGTAATAAACCTCCTCTCACACATATCCAATTGGTTCTGTTTCTCTGGAGAACTCTGACTAATACAGTAGACACATTATGCGTAATGAGGGCCCTGCCCCAGTCTGAGTGTGGAGGTCAGAAAAGGCTTCCTGGGGACTGGACCTTTAGCCGAAATGCAGTGAGTGCATGCGAGCTGGGTGAAGGGGAGGAGGGCCGGGGACAGGCGATACAAGCAGAAGAGGCACAAGACAAGTTTGGACACAGAGTGGGGAGGAGGAGAGGTCCATTCTAGAAACTCTGAACACAAACACCAACATAGAGCTTGCCTTTCAGCCCACGCTCAACTCCTCCCGTTCTACAAATCTGTTTATATGTAAGGGCAGATACATTTGTGCTCATGATGGGGGAGGACACCTGCCATCAATTAGCTCCTTCATGCTTAGGGAAAACAGGTAGATGATTTAGTGTAATTGTGTGGGCTAAAGCCAAGGTACTTTTGGAGATGTGTGTGTGTGCAATAACAAGGCTATGAATATATTAATTTATGCATGACTTACACTTTCAAAATTCTCTGTAGCATTGGAAAGGAACAAATATATCAGATGAGCAGTATTTATATTGTCATATTTAAGAACGAGTGCATATTTTGGCTTATAATTTCTTTTGCTTGGGTAGGAATATTCCGTTCTCAAATGGGCACTGGGATAAAATCATAATTCGTTGGTTACATCCATATAACAGTTCAAAAACCATTATATTATAAGATGTTCTTGCCAGTCCCGTGAGGTAGGTAATTGATTAATACATGCATTTGCTCACTTACTCATTCAGTAAGTATTCTCTGAGTGCCTGTGACATGCCAGGCATGTTTTTAAGTTCTGGAATTGGAGTGGGTATAACAGAAAGGTCCTTGTCCTCATGGAACTAAAGTCCCAGGTGAGGGGGAGGCAGACAATTAAAACCCACATGTAGATAAGGTAACCGTCAGCAGGTGATGACAGGGATGGTGTGAGGTGATGGCTGGTGAGTGGGGGAGTGTGTGGTGGGGGAAGGGCAGTGAAGGCCTCCCTGAGGAGGTGAAATTTGAGCTGATCCTTGAAGCAGGAAGAGGAGCCAGCCATGGGAAGCTAGAAAGAGCTGGATTGTTCCAGCAAGAGTGTTCTGGGCACAGATGGGGAATCCCAGAGAGGTTGACTGGCTCACCCAAGGTCATGCAGCTGAGTGATGGGATTCCGCAATGAGTCTTTGACTGCAAGTAAAGGGCTCTTTTCATGTTCCCAGTGCTCATTTGCCAGTGCTGTCTGGCCAAACCCCGATGCTGTAGGGTTATAGGGTACCATAACATTTATTCCACCTCTCATCATTTAAACTCCAGTGGTTGTTACTTCATGTAGTGCAACTGATAGTTAAAAGCATATAAAGTCTCTTGAATGGTAAAGTTATGGGAACGCATGGAGGTGGGGTGTCGAGAAGGCGCTAACAGCTTTCTCTTGAAGGGGCTTATTGGCTTCCCAAGGCACTCATGAAAATCCTTTCCCATTCTCAGAAAGTTTGCTTTTATCCTTCTTTCTGTTCCCTCCCATCTAACTCTTCTGGAAATTCTGGAACCACTCCATCTTAAGTATCTAATGCAACAAAACCCGGACACATTCTGGAGTGTTTGCTGGGAGATCAGTGGATGCAAAGCCACAGCACCTTACATCACTGGTCAGCAAACTTTCTGTCAAGGGGTAAATATAAAATATGCTCAGCCTTGCATGTCATTTGGTCTCTGTAGCAACTACTTGACCCTGACATTGTAGTGGGAAAGCAGCCATAGACCAATCTATAAATGGATGGGCATGGCTGTGTTCTAATAAAATTTTATTTACGAAACAGGTGGCAGGCTGGATTTGGCCTTCAGGATATAGTTGTTGACTCTTGCTCTAAGTAATACACGCAACAATCCCATGGGAGAGGTATGGATGAGAACACTAAGTCACCAGGAGCCTGAAACATGAGCTGAAGATTTGATCAACTGTCTATGATGTATTAGAAAGAGCAGTGAATTAGGAGCCAGAAAACCAGCTTCCAGAGGCTGCTCTGCCACTAGTATACTACATGGCCTTGACTAGGCCTTTTCGCTTCTCTGGTTCAGTTTTTGCCAGTGGCACCAGGACAGTTGGATTCGCTTAATTCTATTGACTGTAGTTAACAATACTTTACGGCACACTTGAAATTTGCTGAGAGGGTAGACCTTAAGTGTTCACACTCTAACCCGCATACACAAATGGTAACTACCAGAGGTCACGGATATGTTAATTAACTTTGTCATGGTGATAATTTCACAATGTATGTGCATATCAAATCATCAAATAGTATACCTTAAATATAAAGAAATTTTAATTGCCAAATATACCTCAATAAAATAAAAAAAAGTCCCTCTCTGGCGATGGTATCCTTTAGCCCATTTCAAACTGAAGACTTTGGTGTCATGCAAGCATTTGCCTGAATTCATCTACTACCATTTCAGGGTTGGGTTAGCTCCAGGAAATATGCCACATGGATAGGCGTGTGCAGATGCTGCTGTGATTAGCAAAATGCAAAGTCATTTGCACATTTGCAGAATTTGCAGTAGCTTTCTGGGGCCGTGCATTTTCTCAGTCGACAGACACTAAGTGTGCAGCTGCTCCTGCAGGAGGGTCTGTCTGGTCTTTGATGTGAAAGGAGGTGCTCTCACTGCACGCGTGTGGGAGGGATACTGCACTCGGAGTTGGGCAAACCCGGGCTGGAAATCCAGCCCTGCCCTGGGCCCGCTCTGTGACCTGTGGTCAAGTTGTCTACCCCCTTTCAGCCTCCATTTTTCGTCAGGGAAATGGGGGTAACAGCCGATAGTTCCTAATATTATTTTGAGAATTCAATGAGAGAATACAGGCAAAGCGATCAATGCAGTACCTGACGTTTAGGAAGCACATATTAATGTTCTCTATTATTTTTGAGATGATAATGATGATTAATATTAATAGTTATAGTAGCATCAGTAGTAGTAGGAATGGTAATAAAAACTGTCAGTATCAAGAGCTACTCAAAGTGACGAGAGTACCAATGTGTCATTGGTGATTTTCCTGACAATCGATGACTTGAATGAGATGCCACCAATTTACTGTAGCTTTTCTAAAGACCCTTTTCTCTTAGACACTTGAATGCAGACCCTCATGGTCATGGGGTTTTTCTGAAAGTCCTTACCCATTATTTGAAATCCGTGATTTGGAGAAGGACAATTGAGTATAATGCACCTCGGCAGTATTGCTTAACTAGAAGAAAGTCACAAACACAGTGAGTTTTAAGGGGAAAAAAATGAATATATTAATTTGTAGCCCAACATGGAGATTAGAAGGTGATCCCAAAGGATGTCTGTTGACTTCCTGAGGGTAGAAAGAAAACAAATCGTGAGTGATGGTGACAAGTGAGTGGCAGAAGGGACATCCAGCCTGCCTGTGTGACCCAGGAGGGTCTGTGTGCAGATCTTGGGCTCAGAACCACTCCCTTGAGGACTCAAAGAGTGGACTCTGATCTTGGAAGAGTCACCTCATCAGTTTTTTTGTCCATATACAATGAGGTTCTTATGACTTTATTATCTATTTTAAATAAATAAAATGTCTAATTGAATGGGGGTTCGAGTGGACAGGTGCCCTGATGCATTAGAATTCTGGAGTGCCTGGTGTTTAATGTGTGTCCCTTTGCTAAGCACTTCTTTTTATATAGTTTTATATAATCCTTGCAACAATCCTTTGAGCTGTATCCACACCCCCACTGTGCAGATGAGGAAGAATTAAGGAGGCATTGAGTTACTATCAGAGTCAAGGTTTGACCCCAAATCTTTCAACCTTCCCAGCATTCCTGTATTTCCCTTTTTTTGTGTGTTTTATTTTGCTTCAGCAGGAACACTTAACATGAGATCTACTAGAAATTTGTAAGTATTTGTTGTTAAGTATTAAAAATGTAGACTATAGGCACAATGTTGTATAGTGGACGTCTGGAGCTTTTTCATCTTGCTTGAGTGAAACTCCGTGTTTGTTAATTAGCAACCTACCCCCACCTCCAACCATTTTATCCTCTCCGCAGCCCCTGGTCACTGCCATTTCACTCTTGATTCTATGAATTTTACCATTTTAGATGCCTCACATCATTGGAATCATGCAGTATTTGTCTTTTTGTCACTGGCCTCATGTCACTTAATGATAACGTCCTCAAGGTTCATCCACGTTGTCACATGTAGCAGAATTTCCTTCCTTTTAAAGGCTGCGGTATATTCCGTTGTATGTATATATTACATTTTCTTTATCCATTCATTTGTTGGTGGGCATTCAGGTTGATTCTTCATCTCGGCTATTGCGAATAGTGCTGGGATGAACATGGGAGTGTAGGTATTTCTTTGAGATCTTGATTTCACTTCTTTTGGATAAATACTCAGACATGGGATTGCTGGATCGTATGGAAGTTCTGTTTTTAATCTTTTGAGGAGGGTCTGTACTATTTTCCATAGCAGCTGCACCATTTTGAATTCCCACCAATAATGTGCAAGTATTCTAATTTCTCTGCATCCTCACCAACCCTTGTTGTCTCTCTTTTATTTCGAAAATAGTCATCCCGATAAGTGTGAGGTGATATCTCCTTGTGGTTTTGATTTGCATTTCCCCGATGATTAGTGACATTGGACATTTTCTATACTTGCTGGTCATTTGTATGTCTTTTTTGGAGAAATGCCTATTCAAGTCCTTAGCCCATTTTTAAATTGAGTTATTAGGTTTTTTTTTTTTTTTTTTTTACTATTGACCTGTAGGAGTTCCTTATATATTTTCAAATGTACTCCTTATCAGATATATGGTTTGCAAGTATTTTCCCTAATTTTGTAGGTTGCTTTTCTGTTCTTTGGATCCTGTATGTCTCAACATTTGCTTTGGTGACCACTTGAACTAAATCCCCTGGATTCCTACAGTAAAAATGTAGATTATCACATCCCACCTTGGGTTTACTGATTAAGAATGTCTACCAGCAATCCACACTCTTAATAAATACCAGGAGATTCTTGTACACACTAATGTTTGAGAATTACTGCATGACACTTTTTTGTCTGTTGAAGTATCTTCTGCCCAGCATTCCAATCCTGTGCTGAGACCTCCAGAAACTGGAAGAATTCCTTAGGTTTTCAGTTATGGTTAATCTTCCTCCAACCCTAGAAAATGGAAAACATGACAGCTTTTATTTTTCTCTACCCTGGATCATTGTTAATACTATAATATCAGTGGCTCTATTACATAGTATGGCTGAAAATACTCTAAATATTCATAGTATATGGTGGTATAGGAAATCTATAAATCATTGAAAATATTACAACTTAGAAGTGATTTCAAAATAATAGGGAATTCTTTAGGACTGGCTTGAAGCAAAATTGTTACATCAGTTGGATATTAAATTTTGGGGTTTACAAAGTGAGATGATTCCCTTGAAATACTATGCTTACAATTCACATGAGCTGCCACTAGGAGTCAGGGATGTCCCTTTATCTATATTGTAATTTGATGGTCACATAAATAAGATTTTTTCCCTGATAAGTCAAACTGAGAAGCATAGATTGGAATAACAGAATTGCAGCTGGTTAGAGCCCGATGGTGCCAAGGAACCAAGTCTGAGAGTTGCTGGAGATACATGAACAACAGTCAGCTGAACACCATTTAACGGGTCTTAAATAACACTATAAAACCTGTTTCTTCAGCAGACAAAAGAGTGGGATCCCAACTAAGAGTGACTTCAAAATGTATTCAAGGATCCTCTTTTCAGTTTTGCCTCTCATATTGCCCTCTGTGAGTGGTTGTGTCTGAATCTCTTGGTTGACTCATCTTTTCCTCTGTCTCTTGGTATCTGCTCTGGGATGCACGGAGTCCCCCCAAATTCATATGCTGAAGTCCTGACTCCCAGTAGCTCAGACTGTAACTGAATTACAGATAGGGTTTTCAAAGGTAATTAAATTTGAATGAGGTCACTAGGGCGGGCCCTAATCCAGTATGACTGGTAACCTTGTAAGAAGAGATCTGGACACAGACACATACAGAGGGAAGACCAAATGGAGACACAGCCCAGGAGAGGGGCCTTAGAAGAAATCAAGCAGACATCTAGCCTGCAGAGCTAAGAGGAGGTAAATTCCTGTTGTTTAGCAGAAATTTTGTGATATTTTATTATGGCAGCCTTCGCAAACCAATTAAGTATTTCCCGAACTTTCTCTTGGGCTCTCTATGGTTCTCGGTTTCTGTCTGTATCTCTGTTTTTCTCTGTCTGTCCCTGTCTCTGTATGTGAGTTTATCACATACTGTCCCTTTGTCTCTTCCTCCTGGCATCCTCTTGCTTCCTCGAATACAGCATGATAACCCATGTAAAATGTTTAGAACAGTGCCTGTAATTTCTGTTACAGAAAAATTAACTCAAAAAAAGCTAATTTCCCTCGGTTCTCTCTGCTCTTTCTCTCCTTTTATTTTTCTTTCCTCCTTCAGTATTTCCCTTGCATCTCTTTCACTCGCTCTCTAACTGGACATAAAATAAAACTGGAATTTATTTTTCAGTATTTATTGTCTTTACTGAATAAAGTTTTATGGGCCCCAATTCTAATTTTAAAGCAACTCGCTTGACTGTTTTACATTCCTCATCGGGGGAGAGGAGAGACTAAATTGAATTGCCTTTTGTAAGTGACCCCTATTTAGATTTTTGTTTGTTTTGTTTCTTTGGGGTAAAAATTCTTAGATCAGTTTACCTCCAACTTTACTAGGTGTCAAATCACCCAGAGGGCTGGTTAAAAATGTACATTTCTTTTTTTTTGCTCTCCTACCCCAAGTTTTGAATCAGTACATCTGTGCTGGGACTGGGAGTTACATACTTTAAAAGATTTTCAGGTAATTCTGATGCAGGGAAATCTCCCAGCATGCTCTGAGAATCGCAGTCTCGGTAGAAAATAAAAGAGGACTCGCCCTCTGAGCCCCGCCTAACTTTCGTTCACGCTAAACACAAAATAAAACAAAGCGGAGCTTCAGTTCCAGAAGAAGTTTTAAAACATTCTTTCTGAGTGTCAAGTTGTGGATCCTCCCCCCGCCCCTCTTCTTCCCCCTGAAGCTTCTCACCGGCAGAGGAGGGAGCCGACATTCATTTCCAAACAGTTGAGGTAGGCGAGAAGGAAGAGCGGGACTCGAAAAATTAACAGTCATAGATTTACTTCTTTGGCACCTGTTTTGATTATTGAATTAAGAAAGTTCTGGCAGCTACAACTGGCTCTGCCAGATGCTGAAGAGCACATTTCAGGGAGAAAGTAAAGGGTTGTCAGAAGATGTAAGGATCATTCATTTAAAGAATAAACTGTCCGGATCGTGTTCTGTTTAGGCTGTCAGAGCCGATGGCGAGCGTAATGAAACCTCAGGAACAAAGAGGTGAGGAGACATTGATCAAGCCCAAACATATGGTGAAATATAAAAATCTGCTGATTTCTAAGTCAACACCCCTGAGTGTCAGCTTATCAGCTTGTAGAAACCACCGACATGTTGAGAGTAGCCCATTTTTTCCTCTGCAGTTTGACGCAGATTCATCCATTGCCTTCATGGAAGCTGAGAAAAATGTTCTTGGGGACTTATCTGTCAGCATCGGGACAGAGGGAAGGCCACAGTCCAGGAGGGAGTGCTTGGGGAAAAGGTACCTTGCTAGTGACAGGACTACTCAGCATTGCCCTAGAATAACTGGACATTTGCAAACCCCAGCATCTGTTACAAACACACACGTGAATACACATATGCATGAACCATGTACACACGTACCCACATGGATACATGTGGATATGTACCATGTGTCCACATGTTCCTCCATCACACCTGTCAAACAAAAATCACGCACTTGCACACACAGCTGGACTCACAAACAATACCAGATACAGCATTGATCAAATACTTTTCCCAGCCCTGGCTCAGCCTGCTGGTGAGATATGGAAGGCTGGATTGCCTAACCACGTCTAATGGCTGGTGACAGCTACTGGGTGTGTCATTCCCCGGAATTCTGAGGGATTAGTTCATTACAAAATTGCCTTGCTAATATAGAGTTACCGTCAACACCCATTTCTTGGATTTATCTTTCAGGACAAATGGGACATGTTTCCTCTCTGTTCACCTATGCACAGGTGGATACCAGGAGGCCTGTCTGGGGGACTTGGTGAGGGCTTTGCGAGGCTTGGGGGGCTGAAATTCCCTACTAACATCTTCACATCATCACGATGATGCTGAGTCTTCGTGTTCATGAAGGATATTACTAGTTGGGAGTTGACCTAAGGTTATGCAAGACTCCAGAGTAAGTTCAATACACCTTCCTAAAGCATTAGTAATTGTATATGAAATTAAATAGTTTAAAACATCATTTTCTACCTACTCAAACTGTTTAATCTGCTGTTTATATGGTGAAGCAGAATGTGAAGTTTACATGCATGTTTAAGGGGAGAAGAATAGGAACCCCAATATTGACTGTGCCTGGTGCTGGGTTTTATTTAAGAAGTGGATCTTTGACAACCATTTAAATTTTATGCTATTAATATTTCTACCTCTTCTAGGGCAATTTTGGTTTCTTATAATTTCAAAGCAAATGCTTTTATCTTTATTTCAAATTTGTTTATATGTATTTACTTATAGTAGTCTATCAATGTTGTTTACCTTTTTATGGATGTGGGGTCATATCCCTTTTCTTTTTCCTCATGGTTAATTTACGAATCTCTCCCTCTATTCCTGAGTCAGAGTCCAAATGCTTGTCTAGTTTCTTGGCCCTTTTAAAGAACCAACTTTTTTACATCTCTGATGAAAAATTTTCTTTGTTTTCTACTTTGTTAATTTCTGATTTTTAAAATTTTATTCTTACATTTCCTTAATGATTTCTCCTTTTTGGTTTTTTTTCTAGCTTCCTAAATTGGAAATTCGTCCATCTATTTTCAGTCTTCTTTGTTATCTAAATAAATTTACTTAAGGTTACATGTTTTTTTCTTTTGAAGTGACTACTTTTGATTCTATTCCATAGATTTTTATGTGGGGCTTGCATTTCTTTAATCCAATCATAATTTAAAAGGATTTTTTTTTCAAAAAATTAAATATATGAGTTTCTTTTATTTTGTCTTACTTTGGATTCTTGCTTTTGGTTTTTCATTTTGTTTTTCCATTAGTCTTGATATTGATAATTTGTGTTTTCTCTCTTTATTCTTGACCGGTCTTGCTAGGGGCTTACCAATTTTTACTCATCTTTTTCAAACAATCAATTTTGGGTTTTGCTGATTTTGTTTCTTAATGTTTTCGATTTTATGGATTATTTAGTTTCTTTCTTTTTTTCCCCCATTTCTTCTGCTTATTTTGTATTTAATTTCCTCTTCTTTTTCTAGCTTCTTTATGTAGACGTGTAAGTCATTGATTTTCTGCCTTTCTTCTAATGTGCTGAAAGAAATCCTGCTATGGCTTGACCTACCCGTCCCTCAGGAAGTGATCCTGACTGACTTCTGCCCTCGGGCCCCCTTCTCTGCGGATGCAGGTGAGAGCCCGTCTCTGGGCCGCTGGCCTTGTCTTGGCAGCCTTGACCCCCTTTGCCTCTTGTCAGAGAGCCTCTGGCTGGCCCATGGCAAGCATTTGTTTTGTGTTACCATATTTAGTCTTCACAAATTCACCTGACAAGCATGCTTTCACCATTTTTTTTTTTTTACGTTTAGAAAAGGAATACTGATGCCGAGTTACTTGGTGAAGACCCTGGGCGTAGCTGAGATTCACATTCAGCTGTCTGACTCCAAAGTCCAATGTGACTTGCTACACACCTCTGCTTCACCTGTTAATAGTGATCATTTACTGAGACTGTACTAGGCGCTCCATCATGCCATGTGAATTACAGACAGTGCATCATTTAGTCTACACCACAGTCTATGAGGTGGCTGCTATTTATAACCACCCAAAAATAAGACAATAGAGTCAAGAAGTTGAAGGGTCTTTTTATACTGCATGTCATAAGCCTCAATATTAGGTGCTCTTTTTAAAATTCCAAATCTCATTTTCTTGGCTGCTACTTAAGTTTTTACACTTTTCACACCAAGCAGACTTCTTTGATGTTGTTAAGGACTTGTGAATTCATGGAGTGATGCATCTTCTTTAAAGATCTTCTTTCAAGGCAGAACGAGATGGAATTTCACATGGTATAGAGTTGAGAGCTTGCATATTACATAAACTCAAATAGTTTCATTTCAACTTGATCCCCTAGGTCTAGGAGTCTTACAAAGTCTCCATCTCTTTTATCATACACAGAACATGTTCATGCACCTCAGAGGTGCTTCAGTAACTCACCTAGTTTTACCTGCTGGTGAGTGGCAGAACGGGGATTTGAACCCATATCCATCTGACCTCTATGTAAAAAAAAGAAAGAAGACCAAATAATCGAAGAGTACCACGGGACTCATTTCCCCCTCACACAGGAGGCTGGGAGGGGGCATCTCTGAGACACAGTGATCACTTTCCAATTTTCTAAAAGCACTGACCGCACGTTCTTAGGAGAGACAGGAGAGGCGACAAGGGTGGTTGAGCATCAGAACAGGTCCTTGACGGAGTTTGCGCAATCATCGTGTCAGAGCAAATCAGATCTGGAAGAAAAGCGAAGCCATCTAGTTTCAACTCTTCTTTTTACAAGAGAAGAAACTGGGGCTTAAATGGAGGTTCTCCTCTCTTCCCCCGGGAGCACTTGACGTGGGGGTGACTAATAATCACGGCCGTCCCCTGACGTCACGTGGACTCTCTCAGATGCATGTAGGCCGTTGCATTTTGTTTCTCATAAGAACCGTGTGAGGCGAGCAGGGCAGGTGTTTTTGCTCCTGGTGTATGGTGGGGGCACCAAGACCCCGAGAAATGAAATGGCAAGGTCATGTCCTGATCCAGCAGCGGTGTCTGGACTTGAACTCAGGACGTCGAAACCCGCATTCGCAGAGACTTCCGAACAGAACACCATGTGTTGAATGGAGGCAGGGGAAGGAGAGAATGTCATTAGGAAGATCTCTGCAAACTTGATCAGCAGCAAACTAGGCAAGTTCAACCCTAACCCACGCTGTTCCAGGCTTGTTTTCCACTTGAGAAAAGGCAGGCGAGACCATAGAACATCTTCACAGCTGTTTATGTCTTCCAGTAACTTTTTCTAACCTTTTCCCCATCTGCTTTTGCAGTGGGGAAAGTCGTTTTCTCCATGTGATGGGCTTCATTCTCCTTCTTCCCACCTCCTTGATACTGTACTTTAAGATGCTATACTAAATTACAGTGATTCATTATTGCTATTAAAACAAACAATATCCTCAAATTACCCGGCAAACTAAACAATTGTGAACAGTAAATTCAAACAGTAAAACATGGGCACATCTTGGGTAAATGTTATTTTCCTGAACAAGAAAAGCTTTCGGCGAAGTGCTTAACTTGAATACAACAAAAGGCAATTTAATTTAGTAATACATCTGGGTGAAAAATGGAGACCTCGGGTTTAATAAGAAGGGGGAAAAGACATACATATATCATCCAAAAGGATAATTATGAGAAACTATTTTGTATGATCCGGCTAAATCAAAGCTTCTAATGCTTTCTTACTGCTGTCAAAATCGGGAGATTTAAGGCCTTAAAAATGGGAATTTTGCAGACTTCACTGCCAAGAAAAAATGATTTGTCTCTTGATAAATTACTATCGGGCTTTATACTTGGGAAAAAATACACTTACATTGAAATAAATGCCAAAGAATGGCTAGAGAATTTATATTATTTGTTCATGTCTGTCACTGGATTGGTTGGAAGACAGCAGTCCCATTTAAAACATATCCTGGCTTGCCAAGCATGCACCGCAGAGGCACGATGGAAAGCCCTGGTGAAGGGGGCTGGCGTGGACCCCCAGGAGGCTGAACAAATCTGGCAATATCCCACTGTTCTCATTGTTCTCCCTGGTACACAAACTTTTTATCCTCTCTGGATTCCACAATTCAAGAAGAACCCCTAAATGTGGACAGTTGTCTTTTACTGACTCTGAATATTTCTACAGGTTTTTGTAAATATCCTAGACAAATTTGCTTTCCAACACAGAAAAAAATCAGGAAAAGGAAAACTTTGGCAACTGCAGAACCACTGGTTTGTCCATGGGGACAGGTCTGGCAATGACTGTGAAAGCATGGGTCTCACTGTCTTCAGCGAGCATTTGCCGAACAGGGAAAGGATAACAGCTTTGGGAGAAATTGGCCAAGAGGCAGGGACCCCGACTCCAGCTTTGCCTCTTTAAAACCTGTGTAACCCTCGGCAAAATGGGTAACAACTCTGGGCCTCATTTTCCTCATCTGTAAATGGCTTTTTTTTTTTTTTTTTGGATGAGCAACATTTCCTTTGCAAGTATTTCTGCAAAATACTTACTGCAGGCAAACTTGCATATACAATTGCATTACACAGTACAAATGAAAGAGGAATCGCTCTAGTGAAAACAGAGCGTGTCTTCTTTTTTCACCTATCCCTACTTGCAGGACCCCTAAGTCACTCTGTAGAAGGCCAGGGCTTCAGGGACATGCTTTGAAAATTACTAAACTGGGCACTTTCTAAGGATCCTTTCAGTTTGAGCACTCTATGGTCCTGTGGCTGACCTCTCCTGAAACAATTAACCAAGGCTATGAAAATACTCCGACAGCCTTGTCTGGTACTTTTTTCTTTTGTAAGGGTGGTGTGTGGATCTTCATGATAAATGCCAGGTTCCACAGGCATCATTGCTGAGGCTCACACCCGGGTACATCCCATTGCTACACTGAGACAATAATAATAATAATAATAATAATAATAATAATAATATAATAGAATCCTGGGAGCAGTTTCAAAAACCCAAGTGAGAATTATCATCCAAATATTTACCTTCAGAAATTTGGAATGAAAAGCCTGCAGCACTTGCTAAGGGCCTATTGATTAATGTTTATCAACTCCCTATTCTAGTAAGTCCTAGGCAGGTTCTTTTCCTAATGAAACAATGCAAAAACAACATCTGAATCTTCCAATAGCTGGGCGTGACTGATATGGCTTGCCTGCTACATAAATAAATAAATATAAATGGCTTAGGGGAAGGAAGGTTCTGGCTTATTCGAAATTTTTTTTTTTTTTGTCTTTCTTGGTGCTAAAAAAAAAAAGAAGGGCACCTTTATTTTTGAGTTGAAAATCTTTCCGAAATGTCTGGGTCAGTTTTCCAACTGAGTAATACCCATTCTGAAGCATTTCCATCCTAAATCTTTTTGTAATTTACAAAGTACTTCACATTTCACAAAGCACTTTATAGTTTATAAGCAGAGTTTACAATAGACTTTATAGTTTATAAGATACTGTACCATTTCCAAGGTACTTAACAGTTTACAAAGCCTTTTATGGTTAGCACATCACAAAGTGTTTAAGTCACTTTATCATCTTAAAAGTATTTGACATTTTATAAAACCCTCTTATCATTACAAGGCACTTTGTTGCTTACCAAATGCCATGCTGTTTGTAAAATGATTCCAAGCCCATAGCCATATTTAGTTGTAGCAGACTCGAATGACATAATTTCATCTTTGTTTTATGATTGTAAGAATCACACTGGGCATGAGCATCGTCACTGTGAACTTGCCTTTACTCAGCACAGACCAAGTGTCCTATAGATGCTTGTTGTTACCTGATTGATTAAATGTATTATCTCTCTAAAGTCATCCAGCTAATGAAGGACTAGAAGTTTGGTCTTGATCACTGGTTCTTCATGGGGGGAAATTTTATCCCCCAGGGACCTTTGGCAATCTCTGGAGACATACTTGGTTGTCACAACTGGGGGAGAAGATGCCACTGATATCTAGTGGGTACAGGCCAGAGATGTGATTGAAAATCCTGCAATGCATCTTACAGACCTCACAACAAAGAAATATCCAGCCCATAATGCCAACAGTGCCAAGATTGAGAAACCTCGGTCTTGATAAAGGTCAAACCATCCTAATAATTTCATGCCCTTTATCTATTGCATGAGGAGCATGCTCTGAGCTGCAAGTAACAGAAAGTGACCTCAGATCGGCTTAAACATTGTATGCATTTATCATGTCACCTAACTGGAAGTCAAGAGAAAGGTCAGGCTGCAGGGCTGGTTGATTAAGACACTGACCCATGGCACAAGGACCATGATTCTCTCTTGCTCCACTGTTCTGCCTCATCTCATCCTAAGGCTGGTTCGTAGCCACAGAATGGCTGTTGGCTGCAAAAGGGCAACCTGCCCTGTTCATATCCAAAGGCAAAGAAGCTGGCTTTTCTTTCTCTGAATCCCAGAAAGAGACTGTGTATGAATAAACACCCACATCATAAGGTGACTTGCTTAATTGAAGGATGTGTGCAAAAGACCAAGAAGAGAGTCTTTTAACAGGGCTGAAGTTCATTAAATGTTCTCTCCCAATCCTTTCTGGGGCCCTAACTTTTGGCTGATGACTAGGGCTTCTGAAAGAACAAAAACATCATAAAATCACCTGTTGGTCCCCCAGGAAACAGCTCTCGTGAAACAGCTGAGTAGATTTATGCATAGAAATTCATACTGTTTCCCAGCTTGGATCTCTGAATTGTAAATCCTTCCCCAACATATTACATGGGTGCACACACACACACACACACACACACACACACACACACACACACTCTACCTCTTGCAAATGAAAAGTCATATATATCTTGCCAAAGCATTTCTGACATGCAGCTCTAGCCCTCAGAGCCTTAGGCAAGCTTTGTGTCTACCACAGTGATGTATAACTGGCCAGGGAAGTTGCAAAGCCGGGTATTCAATGACTAATCAACACCTCTTCAGATATTCTGTGCAAAGCTCGCTTTCCCTTGTCTGAAAAACCTCGTCAGCAGGGGGTACTTTATTTAGGGACGAATGGCTGAGTCCAGTACCCTACATTAAAGGCAAACAATAATTTTTATTTTAGAATTGTCGTAATCCAACCAGATGCTCTTGGTTTCTTATTTAATTGGTTCTGTGTTTTCTTTGGGGATACTGCTGGGGTGTAGGAGTTAGTCATCAGGTGATCTCTGTAACACATCTTTGATGGGGAGAGGGGGGTATGGATACTCATCTTCAAAAACCTTTAATGGCCCTCACTTACGTGCAGGACAAACTCAAACCCCTCAGCCTGACTTCCATAGTACATTGCTCTTGCCCCGTTATCTGCCTAATTGCTATTCCCCCACAAGTGTCACCTACTCCATTCAGACTGCTCTCTCAGTTATATTTCAAATAAGTATCGATGTGTTTCTGAATTGCAGAACCTGGGAGATAGCAGGTATTAAAAAGTAACAGACTTGGGTCCTAACTGTGATTCTACCACACACAGGACATACAACCATGGGGAAAAAAAAAATGCTTATTTAGTGGGACTCTGGAAAACAGTAATGTCATCTTGTGTGCTAGATAGAAGGGTTAAATAAGATAATTTTTCAACATACTTGGCTCAGTGCCTGCCGTGTAGAAGGAATTTAATCAAGTTCTTATTTTTTTCTTTCTTTTCCTACCTGCCCATGTTGACTTTTCTTACACATTTATATTTCTGCATTATTTTGAGGACGATGCCCTTTATTTCTGCTGCCAACCCGTCAAAATCGTCAGTATATCCCATTCTGTGTCCTCCTAGCTGGTTGTATTTTTCCTTCATCATGTATCAGGGCCTTCATTTACGATACTTTGTGGAATTAAATGTGTAGCGTTTGTCCCCCTGATAGATTGTAAGTTGCCTAAGAGTAGAGACATGGTCTGTCTTGCTTGCCTCTGCATTCCTCATACCCAGAACAGTTTCTGATACACATTAAGTGGTAGATGAATATGAAATGAATGAATGATTGAATGGATAATTAAGATGAATCGAGTGCTTCATAATAGCCCCGCAGTGTGCTCGGTCCTAGACACATGTCATCTCATCGCCACAGCATACCTCAGGCTCCGTGACCATCACCCGTATTTCCTAATGAAGAAATTGGGGCTTAGGGAGATGAAGTCGCATAGAGTCAGGATTTGAACTTTGTCACCTGACTCCAAGTCCCACCTCTCAACCATTAGCGCGACACCTGCTCTGCAACGATGGCAGGCGGCAGAAGGTGAGAACAGACCCAGGGCTTGGGTGATGTGAGTACCGTATAACCCTGCTTTAAATCAGTGTGAGTCCCTCAAACGGGATTCAGAAAATATGAATCCCTTTCACTCTTTCCAACAGCTTTTGCAGTCATGACGTCCTTTGATCTTCACACGAGACTTCGCTCTGTTGATGAAAAAGAGGGACACAGCAGGGTAAGCGATTTGCTCACGGTCACTCATCGAGTCGCCGATGTGGAAATGCACAGCCAGAGATGCTTAGAACAATCAGTGGAGTGATCACGTCAGGTCACCGCAGCCAGCCAAGCCTCCCCCCACCTCCTGCTGTTGTGTAAGGAGCACAGCGTTGGCGTGATCCTGGGAGATAGCTAAAAATGAGGCTGGCCTTATGGAAAAATCTCTGGACCTGGAGTTAGGCGGCCTGGATTGTGGAGCAGCCACCTTACGTGGATCTGAGCTTGTGCCTGTTACTCTCTCTGTCTGCTTTTCTATCTGAACAATGAGGTTAGATTGGACGTTTTCTAAAAACCTCAGTGGGATGCATCCACTCAACAAATATTTATTGAACATCTAAGTCCATGTCTGTTGGATCTTTATATTCTTGTAGCTAGGACAGGTTCTGGTACAGTCAATGCTAAATAATTACTGAGTAAACGAATGATTGTGATAAGACAAAAGAGGGAGGAACACCTGGTCCCTGCCCTTTATTTGGTGGAGACAGATGAGTCAACTACTAATGATCATGCACTTTGCGGAATACTTTAATTGAAATAAATGCAGAGCGCTTCGGAGCACCAAGGAGGTGCAATTCACCCAGGTTTAGGGAAGGGTGGGAAGTTGGGGAGACCTTTTTGAAGGAGGTGACATCAAAGGGTTGATGATTGATTGTTCCAGATGGAAGGAAAGGTTATGGGAACTAAATGGGGTTCAGCTGGACGCGGGAGTTATACTTCAGGAGGGGTGCAGGGGAGAGATGCGTCCGGAGAGGTAGGTGGAGAAAAATGAAGGAAAAAGCCACGTTGAAGGGACAGAGATCTGTGGGGAAACATGGAAGGATTCCAAATAGGGAGGGTTGTAAGAAGATCACTGTGGCTCCTCTGTGTGAAATTCTCTGGGGAAGGGTAGGTATAGAAGCAGGAAGACCTGTTTGGATCCTGTGGTCCAGGAAGAGGATGTTTGTGTTCATGGATGTTGGCAGGAGTGGTGGGCATAAAGGGAAGAGGAATGAATGGAGGAACAGTGGGCCTTTGGCCTTTTGGGCTGACTTGCTCTATTCAAAGCTTGAAAGGCCCCAGGGAGAGGGGCACAGAGGACTGATTGAGGCTGGGAGCAGAATCAATGCTCTGAATTCCTGGTGACTCTATTCCTACCTACAGCAGCAGGAAAGATTGCCCGGGAGAGGCAAGTGGATTCTGCACAGCCCGAGGCTCCTCTCCTCTCCTCTCCCACCCCACCCACCCTAGGCTTCGGCTGGCATGGCATCCCACCTGCGATTAGCAAGTCCTCATCCTGCTGTTACCTACAGATTCCAAGGCCCCTCTCACCATCCCAGTGCTGAGCCGACACAGCTCATCATATCCCTGACGCTCAGATCAGCCTGGCTGATCTTGCCATTTTCGTAAGTGGTGTCTGTGCTGTTTAATTTATTTCCCTGACCCCTCCAGTTCTATGGCAAACTCCCCATCAATAGAGATTGTTCCCAGGGATTAGCTTTGGCTCTTCTTCATTATCAGTTTGGAAGCAAAAGGCCCCAAAGCTTTTTCAGTACTGGGAGGACCGAGTGGTAAACACATGAAAGAGCCCCAGGGTGGCAGGAGAGCCACTCAGTGCACCTGTGACTTTGAGCAAGTCACTCAAACATTATCCATTCTATGGCAGTGGGCACAAGAGAGAAAAGGGAATAGCATTTGCTGATCTCCGCCATGCGGCCAGCGCTATGTTCCTTCCTCTGTGCTCTCAGTGCACCTGAAACACATTCCTGTCATGGAGTTCGTTCATTCCTTCATTCATGCTTCATTCAATAGACACATAAGATCAATTGTTCTGTGGTTGCTTGACTCTCCGATTAGTCCGCAAGCACTTTGAGAATTAGGACCATTAAAAAATACATGTATTGTGTCCTTGACACAAAGGGTAGCACAGAGTAGGTACTTAACATATGGTAAATAAATAAATATGTTGCTAGCTGCTGTACTTTGGAGTCTAATAACCTGGGTTCAGAGAATGTGTTACTTTTTAATTCTGGGACCTTGGACATGTTCTGTAACCTCTCTGAGCCTCAGTTCCTTCATCTGCAAAAAAGGGTGATGCACTCGCTTATGTACTCACATGTACGTAAAAAACAGCTGAACTTCTGACAAATTAACTGGTGGGGAGGAGAAAGGATCTTTTTGCACAATGATGCGTGAAGTCGTGTTAGGAGAGGTGGTCAGATTTGAAAACAGGAAAGTTTGTTTGGTAGTATGATAGAATCTCCACCATGATGAATCTCAAAGACCCAACCATTCTCCCTTTGAGGATTTGAGAAGCTCCATCCTTAGCAAGAACCATCTCCCAGGAGTGAGGACTTTGACCTCCGGGTATGTGGTGGTCAAGCAGCTGGTGTCCTTGATGGAGAAAAGAGAAAGAGGCAAAATGACTCTCCTATAGGCCAATTCCTATAGGTTCAATGGAGCCTTAAGAGAAAAGTAGAGACATGGTGTTCATTAGCCTCTGGCTTTAGTGTGCATTCGCAATCAGCTTATTGGTTTGACTGTTTCTTCCTGGAAAGAGACCTTCCCCACACCCTGTTGAAGAAGTCCCTAACTGAAGGGCTATAGATACAAAACATCCAGGACTGGGTCTGGCCCGTAGAGTTACTACTATTGTTATTTGTTGAGTGTTAAACTATGACGACTATCTCAATGGGGTTCCCTTTGCACCAACGTGCAAACGCACTTAAAGCCATCCCCTACCTTGGGACAATGGCAGATGCCTAAACCCTTCATAAGAAATACCATTAGGATTGCTTGCAGGAAAATAGTTATATCTTCCCCACTTTGCATTAGCCCCTTGGAAGAACAACCAAGACCCCCTCCTGGAACATCTTTCATTGTTATCGTAAATGACATACGTACAGCAACGTCAAAGCAGAGAGAAACTTCTCTGTGGCTGACACATTTCACAGGGAGAAATGGATTTTAAAACTGCTTTCAACTAACAAATTGACAGTCCTAGCCTTCCCTCACCCAGGACGCACTCCCTGGAGTGAAGTGCCGGGAGGACCGGATGCGGGCTGATAAAATCCAATCCACTGCTTACGGAATTTGAGGGAGAGTTTTTCTAATCACCCACTAGAGGGATCCCCCTCCTGACTCAATTTCCTCCTAAATCACATACCAGAGGTCAGAAAAAGGGGTGATAAGCTGTCCGCCACGAGGTGGGTTGGAAAGGCCTGATTCCATCCCATCAGCGTTCCGTCAGAGTTTATAAATCGTCGTGTCTGTCTTTCCAAAAAGGGATGAAGTCTCCAGTCTTGTAAAAAAAAAAAAAAATGCATGTTTTCGCCTTAGATTTATCATCTTTAATATTCTTGAAGAGTGGGAGAGAGACAGAGACAGAGGAAGGTAGGCGGCAGGGGACAGAGGGGTCCAGTGGGTAAGGACAGCGTGACAGGTAGAAAACAAGGACTGCCTTTCCCTCTGCACGGCAGAGACCAGAGACAGGGAACAGTGGCAGCCAGGGAGAAGCAGGGAGGCTAAGAGCACGGGCCTTGGCGCCTGCCTGCTTGCGTTCAAATTCAGGCTTTGCCACTATATGACTTTGGGTGAGTTAGTTTCTCTCTCTGAACTTCCTCATCTCGGGAATGGGCACAATGATAAAGCATTGCTTTGTAGGGTTTCTGAGAGTTACATGAGCTAATGCTATCAAGTATGTAGCACAGTGCCTGGCACATAGCAAGCGCTTATTCAGGCTTGGTTTGGCTATACAAAACCCACTGAGTGAATTTCAGCAAACAGAGCATTGTCACAAAGAATGGGGATCAGGGGTGTTCCATGGACGAAGTCGAGGGCAGGAAGCACCACCCTGTTTTACTAAGAACTTACTGACTCTGGGAAAACCTATGCTGGAACCAAGGCACTCACAGGAGTTCTCTCTCTCTCTCTCCTCTCTCCATCATCATCACTTTTATGTCTATTTCATTTGCTTTATTCTTCTCTCCTGGCCATTTCTGTTTCTGCTCCAGTAACAAGACCTATTATGATTATCTATAAGTGGCACCTGCTGCCACCTAACTAGAGTAAGATGTCCCATCTCAAATTCCCAGGAGAAATAATCTGATTGGCTCAGCTGAGGTCAGCTGTCCACCCCAACGTGACCTCAAATTCCAGAAAAAAAATGTTGAGGATTGAGGTTTATTGTTGAGTGATGAGCTCTGGTGGTGGCTTAGAACACCTAACACTTGAATAATCCTGATGGAAGTAGAGCAACTCGGTGGTTAAGATCACGAACTCAAGACTCAGATTGTCTGGGTTTCAGTCTCGATTCTACCATTTCCTGAATGTATGTGCTTGAGATGGTGACCAAATTTCTGTCTTCCTCAGTTTCCTTCTGTGTAAAAGGCACATGATAAAAATTCCTACCTCATTGGGTTATTCTTCTGGTTAAATGGGGATATATGCAGCTCACAAGCAATCAGTAATAAGCACTTAATATTTGTCTTATTTTTCTTGTTGATATTAAAACAATGTAGCTGGGAAAGGTAACCGTAGAATAAGCTATGACACATTTTGGACTGTTATTGCAAAGAGATTCTACATCAGCTTCAGAAACCATCTTGTTCATCCTCCTGGGCAGGGTTTGGATTTATGTCTGTGCTAAATCTGAGTTTCCTGTTGATGTGCACCCAGAGAGCCCTTCCCCTCTGGGGACACGCGTGGAGCTGGGATGCATCCTCAATCTGTGCTAACCACACGCAGGCTAATGCCACCGCCTCCTCCCAGCCCCGCTCCTTCCCCCTGCTGTGGTGTGCATGTCAGTGGTGGGTGGTGATGGAAAATCAGGAGAGATGGAGCCCATTAGACAGAACTGCAGGCGGATAAGGTTTGCCAATTATGTTTTGTTTCTTTTTGCCTTCCCCGTGACTTTTAGGATATACAGATCCTCCCTGGCGCTCCCCCTGGTTCTGTGCCTATAAAATAAGTTTAATGGCTGAATTTTCTTTAAGATAATCAGAGGCGGTATAATTTATGCATATGAATAGTATTGTAGCCAGATGTAATTTTGCTCGAAGTTGTGGTATTACAGTTAGAAATGGGCTCCGCTGGCTGTGTTTTGTAGAATTTGCAATTTATTTAACAGTTGACTGAGCACTGACCCCAGATAAAATAACCATACTCAAAGAGTAGTTTTTAAAAAAGATATATAAAAAAAACAAAGGTGGGGAGCAGGCTTTGGAGAAAGACTTGGATCCGGTGCCGACCAGAGAGAAAAGCAGGTGGTAAGTGATCCCAGGCAGGTGGATACTGTTCAGTTGGCGTAAATGGCAGGAAAATCTTCATGGAGGGAGGGGTTGGCATATTTGATTTGAAAATCTCTCCCCTACCCCAGGGCTTTTTGTTTGGAGTTCATCCTCCTTTGATTCAAAAGCAGATTGTTTTTGCATTGCTCGGGGAAGCTGCGATGTTTCTCTTTCCTGGTGCCCCAGGATTATACTGGAGAGAACTGGAAGACACTCGGTGGGGGGTGTGCACAGCAGGGCGAGTCTGTGGCTTCTGTAAGGAGCAACTCTAACCTTTTTGAAAACCCGACGCTTCTATAGTCAGCTTCGTTCCGTGAGTGGGGGCAGAGACTCCCTACTCCACACACCAAGCCTGCCTGCCGGCCTCCCTGTCTCTGCTCCCACCCCCACGCCCTTTAAACATGGAAGAATGTTTGGTTAGAGTCCAGGACAGACAGCGTACCTCATTCTACCAGGGGGTGGCGTTAGTGTCCCTGTATCCAGGCTGTATCCTCTTTTACTTGCATCCTGCCAGGGTCTAGCCCATCGGAATGGGTTGGACATCTTACGACACTTCCTTCTTCCTGAATCCGCAGGGCTGGAGAGAGTCAGAGGACCTGCTCACCCCTGGAGCGGAAAACTCACGCTCCAACCCAGGCTCCACCGTTGAGCCCCGAGCACCGTGCGGCTGCTGATAAAGTATTGATAACGCTGAGATCCATTCTTCCTCCCTTCCTCACATGTCCTGCCTCCTCTGGAGCCTCGTGGGTGTGGTGGGGCGAGGGGCTTTGGAGTAAAGAAAAATGTTTCATTCTTTTGTTCCTGGCCCTGAATCTATGAAAATACCCACCAACCTCCCACCCCGCGGCCTGAACATATCCCACACTCTCACCCCCAGTGTGACCAGGTCACCGCTTCACTCCTTCAGAGCCTTCCCTTGTCCTTAGGATTAGGTTAAAAAATCATGAACATTGCAAACTTAGAAGGGGGAGGCTGGGAAGGGGTGAGGGATGAAAAAATCTACCTGTCGGGTACAATGTGCACTATTCTGGAGCTGTGTACCCTGAAAGCCCTGGCTTCGGCATGATACGATTCATCCGTGTAACAAAAACCACTTGTGCCCTCTGAATCTATTGAAATAAAAAAAAATATCGCAGCCTGGCATTTGAGATCTTTTGTGATCTGGCTCTGGCTTGTAATCCACTTTTGTTCCCTGAGCCTTGTACTATTGCCTCTCTGTTCTCCCCAGCAATATTTCATGTTTCAGTGATCCCAAAGTTCATGGTCTTTCGTTTGCACACAAAATATCTCCTTTTTCACCTAGATGATTTCTCCTCCTTGCTCAAAACTTGGCTCAGCTACCCTCTGCACTAGGAAAGCATTCCTTTCTCCTGAGTGTGGGGTGGAGTCAGTCTCCTCTGTGATCCCATTACCTGCCACCTCCCCTCTTTCCTAATAGGCACACTCCTGTGACCTGCAGCATTGGTCTGTCAGGTGTGTCCTTCAAACCCAGGGTGTTGCCCTGCATGTAGAAAAAGCTCATATATTTGTTAAATAACAATACACACAAACATACACACGTGGGTGCTTGGTTATATATATATATATATATATGTGTGTGTGTGTGTGTGTGTATATGTACATATACATATATATATAATGAAAGCATAAAAACCGTGATTGAGACTAATGTATACAGGGAGGCAGAGAAGAGAACATTGGGAGGGAAGAGAGAGAAAATCTCACTCCAGGAATCAAAATACTTCAAGACTGAAGAGCACCAAAAATAAGTATGCTAGCTAGTATATATTGCATGCCCTGACTGTGCCAGTCACCATGCTAAGAACTTTTTCTGTGTCATCTCATTGAATCCACATGGGAACATTACAATATGACACCTATTATTCCCCCATTTAACTGATAAGGAAACTGAGGCTTAGAAAGGTTACATAGTGACTATGTATGTAACAGGCTCAAGATTCAAACTTAGTACATCTGGTTCTGGAGTTTGCACTTTTCCCCCCATTTAGCTTTTTAAATATTTATTTTCATATTCTGGAATGTTTGATGTATTCAGGAAAGCACAGGGAATAATAAATACTCATTTGCTAACCAAATTTCAACAAACGTTAGCATATTTTTTTTAAAAAAAGGTAGTTGTATACCCCATTTTAATTCTCTCTTTCTTTTCCAGAGATGGCCAGTATCCTGAGGTTGTTTTGTATTATTCCCCTTTAATGTGTTTTTTTTGTTTTTATATTTTCACTTCTTGAGTATGTACTCATTAACAACAAGCAGTGTTTTTCACTGTTTCAGATAGTTACATAAATGGAATAATGTGCTATGCATTCCTTTTCAGCTTATTCATACTATATTTTTAAAATTAACTTTCTGTTTTGGAAAAATTTCAAATTAACAGAAAAGTTGAGAAGATAACACAGAGGGTTCCCATATACCCCTCACCCAGTTTTCTCATTGTTAATGTCTTATAGTACCACGATTCATGGTCCAAAGCAAAGCAAAACAAAACAAAACCAACATTGGCACTTATTCTTAACTGAACCCTAGACTTCATTTGCATTTTCCTAGATTTTCCTGTGGATGTCTTCTGTCTACTCCAGGGTCCAATCCAGGGTACCATGTTGCATTTAGTGGTCATGTCTCCCCAGCCTCGTCTTGGTTGTGACAGTTTCTCAGTCTTTTTTGCTTGTTTTTCATCAGCTTGACAGTCTTGAGGAGTACTGTTCAGGTATCTAGACGGCAGAATGTACCCTTACCTGGGTGTGTCTAATGCTTGCTTTCGATTGGATTGAGGTTATGGGTTTTTGGAAAGAACACCACAGGGATGATGTGCCCTTCTCATCCCAACGTCTCAGGGCATTCACGATGTCCACATGACATCCCTGGTGATGTTAACCTTCATCACTTGATTCAGGTGGCATCTGCCAGGTTTCTCCACGATGGGATATTACTCTTTCCCCCCTTTCCGTACTTGTTTGGAAGCAAGTCACTAAATCTAGCCCACACTCAACGGGTGGGAATTTTAAACTTCACCTCCTAGAGAGAGGAGTATCAGTTAAGTAGGATTCTTCCAGAAGGCATAGTTGTTTGTTTTCCCCCATTTATTTATGTGCTTGAGGTCATGTACATCAGTATGAAGTCATGGACATTTATTTATTCTTTGGGTTATAAGCCAATACTATGTTATTTTGTTGCCTGAATTGTTCCAGCTTTCGCCACTGGAAGCTGTTTCAAGTTGACTCCTAGGTTTCTTGGACATGTCTCCATCTTTTAATTTTTTCAGTACTTTCTTAATTTCTGGTATCACAAGATGCTCCACCTCGTCTTGTATTTTCCTTGCCTTGGATCTGAAATCAGCCATTTCTTCAAGGTTCACTTCTAACACTTTTTTCTTTTTTGTGGTAAAATACACATAACGCAAGATTTATAATTTTAACCATTTTTAAGTGTACCGTTTCAGTGACATTAAAGATATTCACATTGTTGTGCAACCATCACCTCTATACAGCTTTAGTTCATTTCTTTTGACAGCTGTGTAGTATTCCATCATTGAAATGTACTGGGATATATGTTCATTCTTTAGTTGACAGGTTGATTCCAAATTTTCACAGTTTCAAACGATGCTAAACTTAAACATCCTTTTACCTGACTCCAAATGTACACAGTGAAGAGCTCCTCTAGGGTATAGTTCTAGAAGCACCAGGTGCTGGGATGTAGGAAATGAACATCTTCAAATATTTCAAGCGTTACAAAATTTGTCTCCAAGGGGGTTATGTAGCTTTTACTCTCATAATCTGCAGCGCTTGTGTTTCTGCACAGTCTTGCCAATGCTTGATGTTGTTTTGCCACTCTGATGGGTATATATCTTATTGTTTTAATCTGCATTTTTTCGGCTTACAAAGCAGGATGTGCTCTTTTCCACAAATTTACTGGCCACTCAGGATTCTTCCTCTGTGAATTGTCTCCTCTCATGTTGGGTTGTTCATCTTTTCTTATTGATCTGTAGGACTTCTTTGTATTCTGGGAATGAATCCACTCTTCGTTTTATGTGTTGCAAATATCTTCCCCCAGCTGTGGCTTGTCTTTTAACTTTTGGTATTTTATTTCATTTTTTTTGGCCATACAAAATATTTTAAAGATTTTCTTTTCACTGGTATGCCTTTAATCCATTCAGAATATAATTTTTTATATAGTGGGAATTAGGGATCTGACATTATTTGTCCTCCACGCTGTTTTTACTAGATGTCATTAATTCTAAGATGTACTTTTATTCCCCCCCCATTTTGCCATCTTTGAAATTGTGATGAATGTTACTATTGATGCAATATTAATGGCATTTTTTGCTCTTGTTATGGTATGTAAAATAGTTTGTGTCTTACAATTGGTGGTATCTTTCACTTAACAAAAAATGGAAATATTCTAGGTTTATCCTAATTCTTGATACCTACTAGGATAACCGCCCCCCGCCCCCAGTCTCCCTTATCCTGGTAATTATTGGCCTTTTAGTATTTCAGATGAGTTTTAGAATTACCTTGTCAAGTTCTGAGAATGACTCATAGTTGTTTTTTTTTTCCCCCTGTTGTTATTTTTTAAAATTGTAATTGCATTGACTCTATAGACTAAATATTTCGGGAGAATAATCATGGTTAAAACTTTTTGTCAGGGCTAATTTGGTGAAAAGTTTAAGGTCCCAAGTTAAATGCATGTGTCAAGTGGCAAGGTAAACAAGTCATAGAACTGGAGTTCTGTTTGGTTTTGTTTTTCAAAGTTCCAATTTTTTCTACCATGGCATATCCCGTTTGCTGGAATAAGGCTCCTTTTGGAGAAGTGAGACCCCCCCCATCACTTGAGGGGTTCATGCTGTGGCTCAGTGGCCCCTGTTCAAGAGGTCAGAGAGAAGTTCCTCAGGTCGTATGTGGAAATGAACTCTTAGGTGCCTTCTGAGTGTAACACTCTATGAGCATCAGATAGCACAGTGTGATTTGGAAGGCTGAAACCCGAGGCAGAATTGAGACACTACTGCTTGATCATTTTGCCTGGGGCCAGCTCCGAGCTAGGAGGAGAAGAATAAAATTTGCCCACTTTTTAACTCACTTCCTCTGGCTCCTAGGGAGACCAATAAATGTCCCAGTTCCTTTTTAGCTTGGGTCTCCTCCTCTCTCCTTCTCTGTTTCCATTTTTCCCTCCTCTTCTTTTCACCCTAAGTATTGAAAAAGTTTAAAGTAGGAGTTGGCAAACAATAGCCTGCAGGCCAAATCCATATACTGCCTGTTTTTGTGAATAAAGTTTTATTAGAACACAGCCACACCCATTCATTTACATGGTCCACGTCTGCTTTTAGACTAGCATGGGAGAACTGAGTAGTTGTGATAGAGACCTTGTGATCCATAAAATCTAAATTATTTACTCTCTAACCCTTTATGGGGAAAAAAAATTGACAAACCCTGGTTTAAAGGAAGAGACTATTGACATAAATCCTGTTTGTTCCCTCAATTCTAAAACTTAGGGTTGCTTTTATGGTTATGCTTTTATGGTATGATTCTGTTCACATTATAGGTTTTCTTCTTTGTAAAGGGTTAGATGGCCCGTGCACAGCTCTAAACAGAGGTATGAATGTACGGATTAGAGTGAAAAACCCACTATAAGAGACATGAAACATGGATCCCAGTAAAATGCAATCGTTTTCTTTTGGTTTGGGGCTGTCCTTGGGAAACCATCTTTGGACGAGGCAACTGGTACAAAGTCTCAAAACAGAATAGGAAGAGAGGATTTCAGGGAAACTTTCTGGCCAAGCTTATTTTTTCTTCCCCAAGCTCCGTATGGAGAGGATGGCAGTGAGGTGTTACAACAGTCCTTCATTAGAAAAGTCTCTATACCAACTAAGCAAATCAGGTGAAATGTGGCAATTCAAATTGTTTGTGACCAAATTATTGTTTTTATCTGTAGCTCTTTTTGCTTCAGTCTATTTTACTTCCATCCCCTTTACAACCATCATTGTTTCATATATCACTGACCCCACTTTTCTTTTTTATTTGTTGAGAGGGGGTCTCACTCTGTTGTCTAGGCTGGGGTACAGTGATGTGATGATAGCTTACTGCAGCCTTGAACTTCTGGGCTCAAGCTATCCTCCTGCCTCAGCCTCCTGAGAAGCTACGACTATAGGCATGAGCCACCATGCCTGGCTAATTTTTATTTTTTGTAGAGACAGGGACTTTGCTATGTTGCCTAAGTTGGTCTCAAACTTCTGGTCTCAAGTAATCCTCCTACTTCAGCCTCCCAAAGTGCTGAAATTATAGGCGTGAGTCCCTGCACTCAGCCAAGGGGAACCTCTTTCCTAATTTGAAGAGTCTGAGGGCCTTGGCTATGGACTATGAAAATTTGTCTCCATTATGAATAGCAATGACTAACACGAATATTCATCCCAAATGTTGCACATGGACCACTCATGGAACAGAGGTCTATTTTAGGTGGCACATCAATAGACCAAATAAATAAATAAATAAGGGTTTTTTCCAACATTTTCCTCTAAAATTCTTATAGTTTCATACCTTAGGCTTAAGTCTGTTACCCACTGTGAGTTGATTTTTGTGAGAGGCAAGACGTGTAGATCCTATTTTGTCTTCTACGTGTGGCTATCCAATTTTCCCAGCACCATTTATTGAATAAGGATTCTTTTCCCCATTGTATGTTTTTGTCAGCTTTGTCAAAGATTAGATGGCTATATGATGATGGTTTTATATCTGGGTTCTCAGGTCTGTTCCATTGGTCTATGCCTCTGTTCTCGTGCCAATACCACACTGTTTTAGTTACTATAGCCTTGTAATATAGCTTGAAGTCTGGTAAATTGATGCCCCTGAATTTTTTCTTTTTGCTTAAGATTGATTTTGCTATATGGGGTCTTCTCTGGTTCCGTATGAAGCTTAGAATTATTTTTCTAGATCTGCAAAAAATGATGTTGGTATTTTAATAGGGATTGCATTGAATCTGTATATCACTTTGGGTAGTAAGGATACTTTACAATGTTGATTCTACTGACCCATGAGCATGGTATGGTTTTCCACCTGTTTACGTACTCTGCTATTTTCTTCCTCACTGTTTTGTAGTTCTCTCTGTAGAGGTCTTTCACCTCCTTAGTTAAATATATTCTTAAGTATTTTATTTTCTTTGTTGCTATTGTGAAGGGTATTGAGTCTTTGATTTTGTTCTCAGTTTGACCGTTGTTGGTGTATAGGAATGCTACTGATTTCTGTACATTGATTTTGTAAGCCGAGACTTTGCTGAATTTGTTTATCAATTCCAGTAGTCTCATGGCAGAATCTTTGGGGTTTTCTAGATATAAGATCATGTCATCAGCAAGGAGTGATAGTTTGACCTCTTCTGCCCCCATTCAGCTGCCCTTGATTTCCTTCTCTTGTCTGATTGCTCTGGCTAGGACTTCCAGCACTACATTGAATAGAAGCGGTGATAGAGGGCAACTTTGTCTGGTTCCAATTCTAAGCGGGAATGCTTTCAATTTTTAAATAAACAAATAATATAAACAAATAAATAGTGATAACATTTAAAAATAACGTAAATTCAAAAAATAATCCTAGTGTATTGAATCCAGATTTCTTGAGTAATATTGCTTGGTAGGTCAACAAACCAATAAAAACAATAACAGCTATAGTAGGCTGAACAATGTCCCTCTCAAAGGTGTTCATGTCCTAATCCTTGGAACCTGTGAATATCTCAAAGGGAACTTTGCAGATGTGATTAAGTTAAAGATCTTCAGGTGGGGACATTATTCTGGATTATCTGGGTGTTTCTAATAATGTAATCACAGGGTTCTTATCAGAAGGAGGCAGTAGGGTCAAAGTTAAAGGAAAGGACATGTGAGGATGGAACTATCCTTGTGTGTGTGTGTGTGTGTGTGTGTGTGTGAGAGAGAGAGAGAGAGAGAGAGAGAGAGAGAGAGAGAGAGAGAGAGAGAGAGAGAGAGAGATTTGAAGATGGAATGCTGTTGCTTTGAAGATGGAGCATGGGGCTATGAGCCAAGGAATGTAGGTGGCCTCTAAAAGCTGGAAAAGGCAAAGAGATTGATCTTTCCCCAGAGCCTCCAGAAGGAACATAGCTCTGCCTGCACCTTGATTTTAGCCATAATAGACTTCTGACCACCAAAACTGTCAGATGATACATTTATGCTGTTCAAGCCACTATATTTGTGGTAATTTGTCACAGCCACCATAGGAAACTCATACAATAAGCTGCAAATAACTTACCCACTGTGCTAAGTGGCTCTGTAATCTCCCAGCAAGTCAAGAATTACTATTTTCATTTCATGGAGGAGGTGCCGAAACTCAGAAAGGGACGTTTCAGAGCTACCATTCGATCTGAGACTGTCTGACTCCAAAGTTTATGTTCTCACCATATGGGTACACTATCATAAGAAATCTCAGTCTTGAGTGGTTTGCTCAAAAACTGACATTTACCAAAGGGTGATCTCTCAATATTTCCTCTGTGGTTGACTCACAGCATGGTGGAAAGACTGCAGAAATGGATGGTGGATAATCAGGTATTGTCCCCAGTGGGGTGACCTTTTAGGAGTCCCTTTTTTCGTGGCCTGTCCCTGTATCTATCTGGGTAGAAGGGTGTGGATAAAGTGACATTTACTCACTCATTCATCTCTATGAGACTTTGGCATGATATTTAGAGTTCACCCAGATCTGTGGACACAACAGGAGACTGGGTTGCCACCTGCATTCTGTCCCTTGGATTTTGAACATCGCACCTTTCCATTGGAGAAAAATAGCTTTAAAATTTCAGCCACAAGGTGTTCAATTTAGAAGCAAAGAGTGGATAGAAACCTTCACAAATAAACCCATGACTGAGAAAACTTGGTATCTCACAGAAATATATTTATCTTGTTAGTGTTACTGGAGAATATTTGCATAGCAGGAAAAAGAGCTTTTAACTCATTTCCTTATCTGGCCTTCTTACTGTAGAGAATTTTTTCCCCCTGAAGGTGTATCTTGCTATTGAATCTGGCGTTTAAAGGAAATGTCATCAGGACCTGTGATGAAAATTGAATTTTTCCAATGCCTAAGGATGACTTTCTTTAACTAACTTAGCAGACTCCCAGCCTCAAATGCACGCAGACAGACTGGTCTGCTTTGAACGTTCTGTTCTCCCCCAGCTTTCAACCTCTTTGACAGGCCTCGCCTTCCACCCTCCTCTCCTCTGCTCCCAGGACTGTTTGGCAGTCCTGCCTTTATTCTGTGTTCATCTCTCTCTTTCTTGAATTGAAAAGTCCCTAATATTTTTACTCTTGTGGCTGCTTAGGTGCAGAGATTTCAGAGTCTGGGAAATTGGCAGTTCCTTTTCTCTTACGGATAGCATTGGTCTCTCTTTCATTCCTATACCTGGATTTTCCCTGAACTTTTAGGGAGGATGGTACTTGCCTTCTGCATAGGTGAGGGAATACAGTGAAATGTAAAAATGGAAGAACTGGCATTTTTTTTTTTTTTGAGACAGAGTCTCACTCTCTTGCCTGGGGTGAGTGCCATGGCGTCAGCCTAGCTCACAGCAACCTCAAACTCCTGGGCTCAAGCGATCCTTCTGCCTCAGCCTCCCAAGTAGCTGGGACTACAGGCATGCGCCACCATGCCTGGCTAATTTTTTTCTATATATATTTTTAGCTGTCCAATTAATTTCTTTCTATTTTTGGTAGAGATGTGGTCTCACTCTTGCTCAGGCTAGTCTCAAACTCCTGAGCTCAGAATGATCCGCCTGCCTCGGCCTCCCAGAGTGCTAGGATTATTGGCATGAGCCACCGCGCCCAGCCTAGAACTGGCATTTTTTAACCCTCAAGTGAACTAAATATTTGCTGAAACTTGTTATTATGCCCTTTTCAACAGCCACCTCTGATTCTGATCTCGGGAGTTGTCATCCCATAAATGGATATTAGATGACATTTTGGACATATTCAGTTCAAATATAGGACCCTGACTGCATTCCACCTCAGATGCTGAGCCCTGGGCTGACTTGGTACCAGGCAGCTGCTTCTCAGCATCCAGGAAGGGAAGATTCCAGGGACCAGGAAATGGGATGGGAAGTGAGGTCACCAGATTCTTTGCCCTAAAGGAGAAAACTAAAAATCCTTTCTGCAAGTTTTTGGTCAATCAATAGGTCTCACACACAGCAGCAGTTTAAACTTGTTCATTTATGTAACTTGAATGCAAAGTCAAAGAATGCACCAGCAGTGAGTTGGAATTGAGGTTGCTGCCTATAGACCCTGGAAGTCCTGCACAGCCCATAAAACAGAGAAAGGCAAAAAGCTCCACCCTCTGGGATGAAAAAACAGCTAGGAAGAAACAGCTAAGGAAGCGTGGCATCTGCCTAGGTTTCTGGTTGAAAAGAGACTCCTTTAAATAAAGTGGCCATACAATTTATTGTCCAAGCCAGGACATTTTTTATTAAGGTAAAATTTCTATGGAGTAAATGTACAAATCTTAATTGTATGTCTTGATACATTTTTGCATATAAATTTACTCATGTAACCAACCATCCAGATCGATATAGAAAAACATTCTCATCACCCCAGAAAGCTCCATCAGGACTCTTCCCAGTCACTAGACACCCTCCCTGCCCCCTGCTAAGGTAGTAACTTTTCTAGTTACCGTCACCATAAATTAATATGGCCTGCTCCTGATCTCCAACTAAATGAAATCATGCACTATGTATTTTTTTAATGTCTACTCAGCAACAGCAAAGAATGAACCCCTTTCAACAATAAGGAGGAATCTCTTGGAAACATCTCGTTGAGTGAAACAAAGTGGGTTCCATTTGAGAAAGAAAGGATCACCATTAACATATGTGGGGACAACAGGCATAAAAGGGTGGTGGTCTGGGGAATCAGGATGAATGCTCACCTTATCTTCAGAAAATGGAAACCTCAAGCCTGTGCCACACAAAGGTATAGTGTCTGGGAAACCGACCCCAGGAAATAAGGCTCTGTTCTTTAATAGACAATGTGAGCTCTTTTCCCACTGAGGGTCACCAGCCTTTCCGGTGATTCTGCCTCCTCTTTGGAGATTCCCCTATTTGGCCAGGGAGCAGCAGCAGAGAAGAAAAGAGAGTGGGCAGGAATATGAGGCCCTTCCCATGCCTTTGAACTTTCTCAGGGGGCCCGCCCCCTCACATCGCAGCTCCTTCCTCTCCTTGGAACGCCCGCAGAATTAATCCAACCCAAGAAGTGCTCTGAGCTCATGTGCACCCTTTTGAAAGCCGCTGATTCTCACCTGCTTCCACGCCCCTAGCAGAATTCAGGAATCATTAGCGTTTGATGATCTTGTGTTTCAAGACTTCAATCTCTTGTACTTTGAAATTGAAATTCCTGAGCCTGCAAGGGACCCGACGCTGACAGCTGACGTATTGAACTTTCTCCAGCTTCAACAGATCAGAAAGTCAATCTATCCACATCGTTTCTTGCAGCGCATCATCTGTCGGAAAGCTGGCATCTAGGCGGAGCCTGCGGAACCGTGAGCTGAGTCCATTTCCTCTGTCTTTTCCCTGCGTCAGGGAATAGGGTGACATTAACTCGCAGGCTAATTAACAAGTATCAAGCTGGTGAAATGCCACGCAGGGCGACACATTCCCGACTCTGCTTCTGAGAGTGGCAGCAGGGGTACCACTGCCCTTCCTGAAATTCATTTTCAAATTGCAAATATTCCCCGATGTCCAGAATAACTCCATCCCGCATTCAGGAATCACTCTAACCACCTTCCCCCTTAGAGAATACACATCTATTGCCTCTTGGTGACAGTTTCTCAGTCTATAAAGCGGTCATAAGTACCTAACTCAGAGACCGATATAAAATAAAATAACGTAAGTGCTTGGCGTAGTGCCTGTCATGTGGTAAGACTGGAATGAACGTTAGCAGTTACCATTATGAAACATGGAAAATCAAGACCAGAGCCTTCTCTGGATGTTTGGTTACTTTCATGGTGACATGGAATCTTCTTCCACAAAATCTTTTCTCCCCAAACAGGACACAAACTCAGAAGACCAAGTGTAGGAGCAAGGCAGCAGGCTTAACTGTCCTGCCTTTATTGTTCTTTTCTTTTTGTTCCTGAATAGCACGATAACTGTCTTGGAGGGACGAGTGGATTATTGAATAAAGATCCTGCGTGTTTGAAATGGTAGATAAACCATATAAAGAAATAAGAAGCTTGCTCAATGAAAGTGATATGGAGAGTTGATCTGTTAAAAAATAATGGAGCTTCTGTCTCCTTGATGCGACAATAGTGGACATTTACTGGGTAATCTACTAAGTTCCTAGACTATATTAAGTGCTTCAGTTATCAATGAATAATCAATGAATAATAATCTTACCAATGAATCAGATAAATAAGCCGATAATTTCAATATGGCAATTATAGTAAGCGAATTATAATAAACTAATAAGAATCTTATCAATGAATAAGATGAATAAGCTGATAATTTCAATATAGTTTAGCATGCAGTGTATGAATATATATAGGCAGAAATTTTTCTTTTGTGTATTTATATTTGTATTATTTAAATACACAGAGATATATACATATACTTATAAAGCTAAAAAAACAAAACACCATAATCCCTCCACTTAAGTAAGGTCCACTACCATTATTTTTTAAACAAAAGTAAGAAATAAACATGGGAAATTTAAAATGAAAAATAAAGACTCCGTTCCACCCCTTTCAAAGTAATTACTGTCAATAGGTTTTGTGTGTGGGTGCACGTGTATCTTCTTATATACAGATGGAAGCATCATATATATAATGTTTTGAATTTCTTTTCTAGTTAGTAAACCTTAGCAATCTCATTTTTTTTTGTCACTTACATGCATTTTACTGTCTATATGTAACATATACGAATAATCAACCTTTCTTAGATAGGTTTCTTCCAAATTTTACTATTACAAAATCATCGCAATAAGCATCCTTATGCCTATGCTTTGCGTCAGGCAGAGCCCCAACGTGAGTTAAGAAAATGACTTCAATGACCTCTCCAGCTTGGTTCCTGCTTTGGTATCCAGACAGTGTCCTTCTGTGCCTTGATCCTGCAGGGTGTCTAAACATAAGGCAAAAGTGGCCAAGTTGTGGAGAGCCTTGTTCTTGAGACCTCTGAATGCTGGGGATGGAAATCCATTTACTTTCAAAGAAAAACTTCAACCTCATGTCCCAAATTGTCCCCCAGCTTGGATAAAACAAAGCCTCTTTTCAGTTAATAAAATGGATAATCATCACCATGCTTTTCCTGCCTCCTTGGTACGAGTTTTTTCTGATCCATAATGCTTTCTGTTGTTGTCGAGTGAGGGATAATGGCTTTCTCACACCTGGGTAAGACAGAATGAGCCGACCCCTCTTTTGTGCTCCCACGACATTTATCCCCACCTGTTTTAGAGGCTGAGGATACCCTGGGATGTCTTCCACCCCCAGCAGCAAGGGTGGAGAGCTCAGTGGAGGGACGTGCCTCCATAATGACGGAGACTGAGCAAGGCTGTCAAGTAGGAATTTCCGAATTGCTGTCAAAGTGAGAACCCCTGGTCAGAACTGCGCAGTCAGGGGAGGGGTTGAGACAAAGCAGTAAAGAGGAAAGTAAACTGTGAACACCGAAGCTGAGTGGACAGGGGGGTAGGTGGGGGATGCCAACCACTAATGCGCAATCTTTTTGTGCAACTGGGGACGTCTTATGGGCATAAAAAAGCTGAGTAAGCTCCGAGGGTTCCTTCTCATATGTCACCATAGCTCTAGGTCCGTGTCTTTGTCTTTCCAACTGATCTATGAGGTCAGTTGACTGACCTTGAGGTCAGGGGCTATATTTTATTTGTCTCTATCTCAGCACCCAGCATGAGAGTCTGCTCACAGTCAATTCTCAGGCTGTGTTTATTAAATGAAAACAGTGCATTTTATTGCCTCCCAACCTGGCTTTGCATCAGAACATTGGAATCACTGGGTTAAAATAAAACCCCATGTTTCTGGGCTTGACTCCAGATCTCCCAAATCAGAATCTCTAGGGACAAGTCCTGAGAATCATCAGCTTTTCAGACAAAATAACTGGCTGGTCCTTATGCATCCAGCCTGCTCTGTGGTCCAGGGTATGGAAGCCATCACTGTCGTTTGTATCCTCTCAGTGTCCTGAGAGTAGCAAGTGGGACATATTCCTTAGGGAGGGACCCATCCTATCTTCAGACTGTTTCAGCCAGTTCCCCCTTGTCAAGGACTACAGAGGGATTTTGTAATATTTTGCTGTGTGAGGCCAGAAAAGGTGTGTTCTTTTCCTTTGCCCAGAGATCCAGGCCGTGGACAGGCTGCAGCCTGGGTGTGCTTGGGTATTCTTCCCGGAAAGTCACATTCTTTCCGAGATATTTACAATGGCAGAGATAATGGGTTATTGATGAACCAATCAGCTGGGATGGCCCCTGGTGAATTAGCTGTTGGCCACTGGCCTGCCTGGGATAAGGAACTATTGCTGAGCTCAGCAGCATCTGGGGAAGGTCTAAATCACACCCATCACTTCCTGCAAAGCCAGTAATCTCTGTTAGAGGTGCTACCACAGCCAATGCCTCATACAGGGAAGCAACTTAGTTAATTTATAGTTAATTGAAGGCTTGCAGCTTTGGAATCAGACAGATGAATGTTTTACTCCTGGCTTCCCCTCTCTTTCTTCACTGTGTAGCAAAAGACAAGTTACTTAACACCCCCGACTTTCAGCTTCCTTGTCTATGAAATGATAATCCTGCTACCAACTTTGCAGAATTGCTGTAAACAGTACACAAAATAATGACTGTAGAGCGTTTCACAGTTTACAAAGTATTTTCACAGTTTTTATCTCATTTAAATCTGATAATCCTGTGAGATATATGTGTATGCATGTATATATATATTTTTTAAATCTTTATGTATATATAATTAGTTCATTTCTTTTTTTAAGAGATAAAGCCTCTCTCTGACATCTAGGCTAAAGTGCAGTGGCCTGACCACAGCTCACTGCAGACTTAGACTCCTGGGCTCAAGTGATCCTCCTGCCTCAGCCTCCCAAATAGCTGGGACTACAGGTGCACACCACCACTCCCGGTTAGGTTTTATTATTGTTATTATTATTTTGTAGAGATGGGGGTCTTTCTCTGTTGCTCAGGCTCGTCTTGAACTCCAAGTCTTAAGTGATCTTCTTGCCTTGGCCTCCCAAAATGCTGGGATTACAGGAGTAAGCCACAGTTTATTTTTTACACATAAATAACACAAGGTTCAAAGGGTTTGAGTATCTTTCTCAAGAATTAACCCTCCCCTCATCCCCAATACACTCATATTTTATAGGTGAGGAGACAAATACTCAAGAGCACAAGTGATTTGCCCAAGGTCACCTGGTCAATAAATTCCAGCCTGATAGTGTCCTATAGGACTGTGGTCCCCAACCCCTGGGCCACGGACCAGTATTTCATCTGTATTCACAGCTGCTCCCCATCACTCCCAGCGCAGCATAAGCTCCGTCTCCTGTCAGATCAGCAGTGGCATTAGAGCCTCATAGGAAGTTGAACCCTACTGTAAACTGCGCATGCGAGGATCTAGGTTGCAGCTCTTATGAGAATCTAATGCCTGATGATCTGAGGTGGAGCTGAGGTGGTGATGCTAGTGCTGGGGAGTGGCTGCAAATACAGATTCTCATTAGCAGAGAGGTTTGACTGCACAATAAATGTAATGTGCTTGAATCATCCTGAAACTATCCCCCTCCAGTCCATGAAAAAGTTGTCTTGCATGAAAATGGTCCCTGGTACCAAAAAGGTTGGGGACCACTGCTATAGCACTTATAATAAAATCTAAATTTTAATACATATTTTGGCCTTCGAGGACTTAATTGAACTGGTTTCTAGCTATCTGCCTCTCTAATCGTGGAAGGTTGGCAAAGGGGCCCAGTTCTGCACCCTTCCTGGTCTGAAGGCCCTTTGCCATGTAAATACACGGTGCCCTCCCACTCAGATTCAGCTCAGGCAGGGACTCACTTTGGCTAATAGAATGATGGTGTGCCAGCTCTGAGCCTTAAGGGCACGGCCTGTTTTTGTGCATCCCTGTGCCTTTGCCATTACCATGAGGACATGCTTGGGCTGGGCTGCTGGAGGATGAGAGACACACAGTACAGAACTTATAGCTGATCCCACGCTGACCCCAGGTGCATGAACAATAGACATACTGTCATACACTACTAAGGTTTGTCATTGTTACGCAGCATTGTTGTGCCAAAGGTAGCTGATTCGCTAACTTCATCTGTGGTGCTCTCTCCCTCACTTAGTTTATTATACCCACGCTGGCTTTCCTTCAGTCCCAGGAACAAGCCAAGCTCTTTCTCTCCTTCGTCCATTTGCAAATGTACTGCCCCACCCGAACACTCCCCTCTTTACTCTTTCTGCAGAGCTGCTCATTGCCTTTCTTTGTCATCCTGGAAGTCTCAGCTTAAATGCCACCTCCTGAGAGATAACTGCTTTGACTATTCTGTCTGCATTAGGATATTCTACATATTCTCTGTGACTGTGTCCTGTGCTTTTCCATTATAGCTTTATTGCAATTTATAATCATGCAATAATTCTTTAGCTTGACAAAGGCCCACAATGACAGGGCTGGTGGCTGGATGTTTCATTCACCACTCACTTCTTAGCATCCGACACAGCACCTGGTACTGAGCGTGTTCTCAGCACATATTTGGTGAGTAAATGCACACAGAATGAATGAATTGGCAGGGCTGGGATTTCAACCCTTCGCTCTTTCCTCTCTTTCTCCTGTGCCACCATTATGGCTTTATTGGAGGTTTAGGACTTATCTGTCTTGGAGTACCCCATCTGAAATACACAATTCCCTGATAATGGTTAGTCTTTTCAGCTAGCATCTTTTCTCTTTTTTTAATCAGTTCACATTCAAGCAAACAGCTTAACACTTTTAGGGATTGGCTGACAGTAGGCTGAGAGAAGACATGGGAAAACAACTTAGGGTAGATCAGAATATAGGGAGATGAAAGCTTCAGGAAGACAAAAAGGGAATCTGAGTCTGTGGCAGGAACATATCTTGTGTTCAGCCATGGCCCCATTCTACAAGGGGGCGGTTCTGGCTCCTGTTGCCAGGTACTGCTGCAGCAAGTCACTGACACCTTGGGGTCTACAGGTTTATTATGGAGGAATAATATTATAATAATATTATAGAGAAATATGGAGGGATAATCTGCATCTTCATGCAGAAAGTTATTTCATCCTGGGCCACTAGTCACTGCCTTCTAGTGTCCAGAACTTGACATACTTGGACCCTTGCTGCCCAAGGTTCTCAGCCAGAGTGTCACCCTGGACCAATATCCAGGAGGATCAAAGACTTAGGGAGTCAACTGTTTCAAGTTTTATTGCATTGCATAAGGACGGAGACAAGAAAGGTGGTTGCCTCCTATGGGAGGTTAACTGCCCACTTAGCATTAAGAGTTATGTTACGGGCATGGCGGAGTTTGCTGAGGAAGATCAGATGCAGAGAATGCAAAAATCAAAGTGAAAGTTTTAGTGCAAAGTAACTCGGTGACCCAGGGCATCCTATTTGAATGGTTCACTCTAGATAGAGTAGTGATTATTAGTTACCTATTGCTAACAAATTACCTCAATATACCGCAGCTTAAATAGCAGTGTTAATTATTTCACAGTTTTAATGGGCCAGAAATCCTAGCATGGATTAACTGGTACCTTTGTCTTGGGTTTTCTTGAAAGACTGTAATTCAGGTGTCAGCTGAGGTTACAGCCTCATCTGAAGGTTTGACTGGGGAGAATCTACTTTCAAGCTCACTAATGTGGTTTTTGGCAATTCAGTTCCTTATAGGCTGTGGGACTAAGCTCTTAGTTCCTCAAGAGCTATTGGTCGGATGCCTCTCTCAGTTCCTTGCCATGTGGGCCACTACATGAACTATCTTACATCGTAACTAGCTTTATCAGAGTAAGCAAGAGAGAAGTCAGGAGAGAGAATTTGGTTGGCCCTCTGTATCAATGGGTTCCACATCCACAGACTCAACCAACCATGAATGGAAAATATTTTTTAAAAATGTAATAAAAAATAACAATACAACAATAAAAATAATACAAATAAAATACAACAGCTATGTACATAGCATTTACATTGGATTAGGTATTATAAGTAAACTTTAGGTATTATAAGAAATGATTTAAAGTACATGGGAGGATGTGTGTAAATTATATGCAAGTGCTATATAATTTTATATAAGAGTCTTGAGCAGCCATGGATCATGGTATGCAGGAAGGTCCTGAAACTGAGTCCCCATAGATGCCAAGGGACGACTGCCCCAGTAAGACGGAAGTCATAGTCTTTTCTAACCTAATCATGGAAATGATATCTCATTATCTTGGCCATGTTCCATCTATTAGAAGCAGGGCACTAGACCCAGTATATACTCAAGGAGAGGGAACTAGGATTACACAAGAACGTGAATACCAGGAGGTGGGAATTATTACAAGCCATGCCAGGAACTGCCTATCGCAAGTGGTTAAGAACATCGGTCTTCAAGTATGATTTTTACAGCTCTACCACTTAGTCATTCTAACTTCAGGAAAGCTATGTAACTTCTCTAAGCCTCTGTTTTCTTATCTGTCAAATAGGTATAAGAATAATACCTACCTCAAACAATTGTCAGGATTAAATAAGTAAAGAGATGTTAAGTACCTGACAGCAGCGCCGGCTTCCTTCTCTAAACCACTGTTGGCCAAGTGGCTGTAGAATCGCGCTACCCTCCCATGTGGCCTCTGGAGAGGTGTTCAACAGAGGAAAGAACCAGAATGCTGGAAACTGATTTGCTATATGATTTTGTACATTTTTTCCCTCTTCTCTGAAACACTGTTTATTTATCTGTAAAATTAGAAGGTTAAAAGAGATAGCAAAAAGTTTTCACTTTTCTGCACCAATTCTGAATGGTTGGCTGTGGATCTTTGGAACTTTGTGTTGAGAAAGATTTCAGTGGTGTAAGGAAGTTGGTTCCTACAGGTTCCTACTGTGCATATCACTTACCAACTCTGCATTCAGTGATGCCCCATTGGTAGCTTGATGTCAGCCATGATGGGAGTATTTACACCATGGGTACCTGCAAACACTGCAGACCAGGGCGCCTCTCTACCCCTGCCAAAAGCAGATTGTTAAACATTTACCATTGCACCACTCATTTTGAAAACTCAATGAGAAAGAGGACAGTCATTTACCGCAATACCTGTTAAAGACCCAGGAAGAAGATACAGAGGAATGAGTGACTAATGCGTACCTGCCCTCTCTGGTTCGTTGATTTCTGTCATCTGCCCTTCACTGATGCTCTTGGAGTTTCTGTATTTTTAGGAAGAAAAATTGCTCACACAGGGAAAAGATTGCTAGCACAGGTGCTGTCTCTGAAATAAAAAACATTCTCAAGCCCAGTTTATCATCTGCTGACCATATTGTCTTGTCTCTGTGTCTTAAAATTTTCCAAGAAACTAATAGCTAAGTAATGCCCAGACAGGCTCATTAAAAACATTGGACTACATTTCCCTTTCTCTGAACAGATAGACTGCAAGCATTTTAAATAGCATAAATTCTATGACATTAGTCATGTGCATAGCCCCATACCTGGATCTTCTCAACTGCCGTATGCGGTAGGCTGGGAAGGGACTATTGCCCACTCCCTCAACTCCCCACCCTGAGAGTTGAAGATCAGAGATGTCTGAGTTAAAGAGTTTTACCAGTGGCTACATAGTAATAAATGGTCAAGCTGGAACTAGTACCCAGATCTTTTTCCTATAACCTTTACTCTTTGAGCATTTCTCTAGATGGTAAACCCTGGGGTCTGGCAGGGACCAGAGGGAAATATTCAACCATCCAAGTCACCCTTCATACAAATCCGATGGTCTTCAAAGCAGAGAAATATGGCCACAATCACAATATGTTAGCCAGAGAGGAGCTAATGACATAATCATGGACTCTCTACAGTCAATTATTGCAATTACTGGAAGCCACTCTCTTGTCATATTTCATTTAGCACAAAACAGCACAGGGAGGTAAGTGGCACCGACGGTCCTGGGCCCATTGTTGCTGCCCTCGCTGGAGCAGGCATCTACAAAAGAGAATGCCAACCCCAATAAGCTGTTCCTGCAGAAGCCATTAGGCTGGGTGACATGTTCACTTAGGGCGACATATATTGATCATGTAAAACATGCACACTGTATAATATGATTAAACAAACTCAGCCGGTTCCAGAGAGAGCCAGCTGAACCTCACGCAAAGCCTGGCTCTGCAGCAAGAGCTTCCGTGGCTTTGGTTGGAACATCCCAGCTCAGGGTAGGAACTATAGCATGTCTCTGTCATTTATTATTCACCTGTTCATTCATTAATTCCATCATTTATTCATTCCACAGTTATTTATTGAGTCCTTCTTTGTGAGGGGCACTGTGGAAAGTGCTAGGTATAAAATAGAGAGTGAGATACACAATTGCCCCTACTGCCATGAAGCTTGAAGTCTAGTGGAGGGGCACCGACATTAGCAAAGTGGACAATGTTAATGAAAAATGGGAATAAATGCTCTGAAAGAAAGGATCATGGTTCAATGATAGTCTATAATGAAGGAATTTGTCTAGGTGAAGGTATCATAGAATCATCATAACAGTTACTCTCCATTGTATACTTGCTGCATGTTGGCTGAATAGTGTCCCTCCAAAATTCATGTCCACCTGGAACCTCGGAGTGTGATCCATGGAAATAGTGTCTTCATAGATGTAATTAGTTAAATATCTCAAGATGATATTGTGCTGGATTTAGCATGGGCCCTAAATCTAGTGACTGCAATGGCTGGTGTCCTTGTAAGAAGATGAGAGACCACAGAGTCACACACAGAGATAGAGGGAAGAGAGTCACAGGAAGATGAGGACAGAGATTGGAGAGATGCATCTACAAGCCGAGGGATCCGAGAGCCACCAGGCGCTGTAAGAGGGAAGGAGTGTTTTTCCTCATAGCATTTGAAGAGAGCATAGCCTTGCTGACACCTTGATTTTAGACAATGGGCCTCCAGAACTACGAGAGAAAAAATTCCGTTGTTTTTCAACACCCAGTGTGTGTTAACTTGTTATGGCAGCCACAGAAAACAAATGCACCCACTAAATGACTAAGCTAGAAATTGTGCCAGGACTTACTGATGCAGGAAACGTTAGAAACAGCTCCTGCCTTCACGTTGCTGAGTTGAGTTGGGGAGACAGGCAAGTAAACAGACACCTAAAATCCTCTGTAACAGGTGCTCCAAGCAGGGTAAGCCCACGGGCTGTGGGAGCACAAGGCGAGAGCCCCACTGAGGTTACGCTATCATCAATGCCAAGAGGTGATGCTGACAGTCACAGTATTTACTATACCTGCCACGTCACATCCCCAGCGAAACACTGTAACACCGAGTGTTTCCCCTTCATTCTTAAATAATGCCCAGCAAGGAAGAACCTCTGACTATGTTCTCACTTCCTTGGTATTTGGGGTATCCCTTTTCTGTGGCTCTCTTTCTTATTAAGCTTTTTATTTTGCACCCTAGAAGTTCCATGCTCATGGTACAGAAACCCTTCTGGACCCTTAACCCATACACTCCAGGTCCTAGCAATTTGGGAGATGAAATTGATCAGACTCTGTGTCTCCTAGGTCTCTGCTGTGGGCATGGGGTGGATGGAACTGATTCTTCATGGAGTAGGCAATACAGGGGGTTGATTAGGCATGCATGGAGAGGCAGGGAACTCAGGCTAGGGTTTGTTGAATTTGAATTATCTGTGGGATATCCACCTGGCAATACCCAATAAGCTGTTCACAATATGGGTCTGGAGTAAAAGGAGAGGTCCCCCCACTCTGAGTTCACTTGGGGTCATCTCAGATGAGTATCTCTGTTTCAAACCCAAACCAGCCATTAAAATTCCACAGTAATTTGGACAGTGAAATAGCAGAACTCAAACCTCAAATATTATGTCATATTTTCCATAGGCTTCCCAAGAAGTAGAAAAGGAAGGGTCTTAACAGACCATTGTGCTCATCCACCTGACTCCTGGTAGATGGTCCCTGAGAGTCAATGTAGCCAGGAACCTGTAGTACTCGAAGATTTGTTCTTGCGTTTCTATCAGCGACTTCTCTATTGGTCTATGAGACCAGCTGCTAGCTTGAAGATGCTGCACCAACGGACCGCTTACACCATGCAAGTTTGTTTATGCCTGTGGAAGCAACCAGTTCCCGAATTATTAATTTAATTGTTCAATTATAAATTATCCTTATGGAAAACCTTGGGAACCTGGTTGTAAGTATAGAACACTATAATTCTGGTCATTCATAACCCGGGAACTGCCTGTAATCATAATTATCGTAACCATAACAAAGCAAGCATGTATTGAGCACCTGCTGTTTGCCAGGGAGCACTCAGCTACATGCCGTACTTATGTGATCTCATTTAATCCTGACAGCAACCCAGTGGGGTTGGTGCTATTTTTTTTTTTCCATTTCAGTTATGAAAAGAGAGGAAGGAAGGGAGGAACAGGGGGAAGGGGAGGAGAGCATGCATGCACAATAAAACCCAGCTAGAAAGTGTCAGAGCCAGGATTTGAATCTGAGTCTAACTCCAGACCCTTCATACTTAACCAAGATTCCTTAGTGCAAGAGGGAGGGAAGGGCGGGGGAGAGAGAGAGAGAGAGATCAACACTGTCTCATTTATCTTGGTCTCCCCAATGCCTAGAATAATCACCAGCTAAGTGGAACTCCATGAAGGTTGTTGAATTGGTGATTGAATGAACAAATCAAAGGATTGGGTGGATGAAGACAAATAAATAACCAATAGGCACCTAAAACCCTGGTAGACTTGACTCCTCACTGACTGTGGACTGACACTTTAAGCCAGCAAGGACCTGGGCATTTCTAGAACATTCTTTGGGTTTTTCTCCCCTTTCACGAGCTGAGCCAGGAAGTCACTGCATCATCTTCTTTATTCGTGGCTCTAATTGGCATGCAAGGACCTCCCCAGCCCTGTTCCTGAGAGGGAGTGGAAATTCTCTGAGAATCGTACCCATTAAGCCCTTTTATGATCACCATTATGTAATAAAGAGCATCTGGAGCCTGAGAAATTATTGCAAGCTTTTATTTTGTTTTAAGTATAACTATCTCCGCACACCCTTCTTCCCTTGGGTGATCGCAGTAATTATTATAACTGTGCACCCTCTCTCAGGACAGAGCTTTTGGTGGACAGCATCCACCCCATCCTCTTACTTAACAGGAGCTAAATGCTGTTCTGGGCTGTACCCCTCCCTGCCATGTAGCATGCATCTCCCGACAAGCTGACCTCACTCCAAGTCTTGGATGGGCCCGAGTGGTCTAAGGGCCTCTTCTCTACTCTTTTATGAGTGGTCAGTTTAGGGACAACCAGTTGGACTAATTCTAGCTGATCAACACCCAGGAAGTATGCTGGGGGACCTTTGGGTATATCTTCCTTTCTTCTAAGAAAGGACCACAGGCAGAGAAGGTCTTTTCTTCTTCTGGAAGCTGTTCTGTCTGGATGTGATAACTGGATCTGCTCAGCCATCTTGCCACCAGCTGGTGCTAAAGCGAACCCTGGGGATGGTAGAGCAGAGATGTGAACAATGACCTTTCCGAGCTGCTGATCCGTGACCCTGTTCTACCTCTGGACTTCCCGGGATGGGAGATAATATATTTCTGTGTTGTTTAAATCAGAGTCATCTGGGTTTCTAATATTTTTAGCGGAAAGCACCATAGCTGTTCAGGAACCCCAAGAACACTCGAATCCCAGAAAGAGGACCAACCTCCAAAGTTAAACCAATTTTCCAGATTGACAGAATAGATGTGGCCTTCCTTGAATAGATAGTTTCTTTTCAAAGTGTCTGAAAGTCTTTTATCTTAGGAAAGTTTTGAATATTAGACTCTCTGGTTGAGAAAGTACTTCAGAGATAACTTAGTAGAGTACTTCCCAAACTCAAAGTGTTGGGTGGGTGGCATCAGTATCACTTGGAAAAAATTTTAAAAATAAACATTCCCTGTGCTGTGCTCTAGAGGTTCCAATTTCAGAGGCTTGTGTGCAGCATGGCATTTATATTTTTAAGACTTCCTAAGTAAGTGTGATAATAGCCCAAGAATCATTGATCTAAACCTATGTTTTCTATCTCCACTAAATCCCCACCCACAGAACTCTTTTTTTCCCAAATAAAATGTTAAATAGAATATCAGTATATAAAGCAGACACAATGGGGCTGGATTGAGCCAAGGGGACTCAGACATGTGCTTTGATTCACTGAAGGTGACAGATGGGGTGACATTGTAGCTGGGACCTGGAAGATGTGGAGTTAGGAGGGAAAGAACATTCCAGGAATTGTGGATGAAAAAGCACTGAGACTAGAAAGAGTCTGTGTGTTCGAAGGAAAGAAAGAAGAACAGGGTTATGGACTAAATTGTGTCCAAATTCATATTTTGAAGCCCTAACTCCCAATGTGACTGTATCCGGAGATAATGCTTTTAGGAGGAAATTAAGGTTAAATTAGGTCATAAGGGTGGGGCCCTAATCCAGTGGGATTGGTGGCCTTATAAGAAGAGGAAGAGAGGCAACTGAGTTATAACCAATAAAATGTGGGCAGAAATGATGTATTCACTTCCGTGGCTGATCTATAAACCCCTCCGTGTGCGCCTTCATTTTATTTCTCCATTCAAAAGCTTTATGGAGAGCACTCCAGTGACCTAGAGCAGGGGGCCCCAACCTTTTTGGCACCAGGGACCGGTTTCATGGAAGACACTTTTTCCACAGACTGGGGCGGGTGGGGAGGGAGGGATGGTTTTGGGATGATTCCAGTGCATTATATTTATTGTGCATTCTATTTCTATTATTATTACATTGTAATATGTAAGGAAATAATTATACAATTCATCATAATGCAGAGTCAGTGAGAGCCCTGAGCTTATTTTCCTGCAACTAGACAGTTCCATCTGGGGCTGATGGGAGGCTGATCTGACAGAAGGTGGAGCTCAGGTGGTGATGTGAGTGATGGGGAGCGGCTGTAAATACAGATGAAGCTTCGTTCACTCGCCGCCACTCACCTCCTGCTGTGCAGCCCAGGTCCTAACAGGCCATGGACCGTACTGGTCTGCAGCCCGGGGGTTGGGGACCTCAGACCTAGAGGGCAGTGGAACAAAAAATTGGAGAAAGCCTGAGTACCTGAGTCACCACATGGAGGAGAGCCACCCAGTCAGAAACACTCTTTGGCTGTTGTGTTGAGAAGTATTAAACTTTTATTTCACTAAGCCACTGACATTTTGGGATTGTTTCGGAACAGCAGTTAGCACCCCCCCCCCCGAATAATTTAGCTACCAATTATTAACGTAGCATAATTCTAGACACTTTATAACATTTGGGTCTTCACGCTCACAACACTGCAGTTTCTCCCTGTTTTAGAGATCCATTTAAAGATGTTGTTCAACTTGCCTAAGGAATCATAGCTGGTAAGTGACAAAGCTGAGATTTGAATTTGATTTTCTAACAAAACAAGCAAACAAAATCCAAGCCATTTCTACTGTACTAAGCTATTTTTTTTTTTTTCGTGGCTGTAGGAGCCAAAGATTTTTTAGAATGGGAGAAAATGAAGGCTAATGAGTGGGGCATAATTGATATCTTCAGCTATTTGAAAGAGAATTGCATGGAAGACAGAGTGACACACTGGGTTTTTTTCATTGTCCCTGTGGGGTGCAACTGGAAACAAGAATTAAACACTCCGGGAGATTTCTTTCTTCTCCTTTGTCTTCATTTTCGTTTTCTTGCTCAGCAAAACAGGAGAGGGAAAAACTTTTTAAAGGGTTAGTGCACATCTATGTCAAGAAAAAAGAATGGTTAGCCTAGGTAGGAAGTCCGTCTCCAACCTTTTGGTGTGGATCTTGTAGAAGAGAAACAGCAAATATTAATATCTGCCTCTCCTGACAAAGACAGGAAAAACTTGGATACAATGTAAGCAGTCCAGAGATAGGCCATTCCTAAGAGTCTGGTTCTATAAACAAGCACAAAAATAAGCAAACAAAATATATAAATACCAGTCTTATCGGGCCAGGCAAAGTACCTTTTGACAATGTTCTTGAAATGTTCAGACTTTGTTTGAATCCCTTCCTCTTCTTTCTTGCCTGAAAATCTGATACCCTATTGGAGAGCAACTGAACACAGGACCAAAAAGCCCTGTGATTTTTCCCTTTAATTTTTTAGGTGGTTTCCATATTAGAATGTTCACGATGAGAAAAAAGTCCCAGATGAACAACATCCAGGAAGGGGACCATGCTAGTGAGTCTATGGATCATTCAGCAGGGCAGCCTATAAAAAAGCTATGGTGTTTTGAGATACTGTGAGAGCATCCAAAACACCGCTGGTGCATAAACCAGGCACCGTAAATCAGCTATTCATCACTGCGCACATCTCCTATTAAAATATAAAGACAGGAAAGGTCGAAGTGAAGTTTCTGAATATTGAAGGCTGGAGTTGGACAGGCTAATGCTGGAACCGAAAATCGACTGACCCTGCTAGTGCCCTGAGATGCCAGTAAAGATGCCCCTAATTGCCCCTCCCTCAACAAGTACTGGGCAAGCTACTGGCCCAAGGATATTCACTCGGCAAATGTCAAAGATAGGAGTCAAGCTCATTTTTTCTGGTTCCAAGTTCTGCACCGTTCCATTTCCCTTTTCCTTTCTAGAGTCCACTCTGAAGACCTAAGAAAAAACTGGACAAGGGGGGGTCCGTGTTCATAGCATAAGTCACTTGCTAATGACGTTGAGCATATGTACTGCTTTTAGTACAGTGAATAGAGTCGTTTTAGGGTCTGCCATAGTTAGAGATGCCTCCCAAATTTGGGAGTTGGTTATATTTTTATTTTTTCAAATTATACTGATATAGAAATGGTAGAACACTGAGAGAGTCTAATTAAGGGGCTCCAATCTTTCCTTATTCTCAACCAGAGACGAGGCTGAGTATTAATTACTAGGCTCACTTTCCACTCTCTGTGGACAGGCGTAGACTTTGACTGTCCAAGCAATCCAACCCCTGGACCTGGTGTAGCTTCCTTGGCACTGGGAATATACCAAAAAGGTTTTGCCCACAATCCAGAGCTAAACCCCTATTGAAACAACCTAGCAACTACTTGGTAAATGTGTGGATGTTTTCATCCTGTTTACTATTTAGTACCTTTCCTGGGATAGAAATTGTGAGCTCACACTAACACGCAATCACAAGTTTTCTTCACCTTATTTGGGAAGTGAAGGGTGAGTCACTTCCTCCTCTGAAACAAAGAAGTAGGTGTTTAACTATGAAAGAGCAAGCAAGCATGATTTCTAAACACAGGGCTCTTAATCAGAGGATTTGCAGGTTTTTCCCTTAACTTTATTTTTTGTATGATATCTTCTTTATATGCAAGCTTGCAGCTTATCTTTCTAGAAGGATACAGTGTTTTAGCCTGCTCTGTGTTAGAACAATAGACTTTTCAGAGTTGGTAATTCTGTTTCGAATGAGAGGGAAAAACCAGTATGCTGGTGGTGCCTCTAGATTTCAGATCCTGAAATGTTTGAATTAGTCCCCAAGTCTTTCCTAACTACAGGTGAAAAAACTAAGTTTTGGATAGACCAAGCTCGTTTGAATCTGGGCACTGCCCATTTTTAAAGGCATGAAATCAAATAACTCGTTTATCTTCTTAAAACTACCATGTTCTTGTCTATAAAATGGAGCAATGATTGTTCCTCATGGGCTTGTTGGGAGGCCTGTGTGAGATCAAGTACGTGACATTTTTTATCACTTTTATGAAAAGCCCAGTAAATGTTAGCTTTTATTGATTTCTTTCATCCCCTTTGTCCAGGCCCCCTAGGGGGCTGGCGTATCCCCCCAACCATGGTCTTCTACCATGCCTCAAGCTCCCATCTTGAATTTATTGGTCAATGACACCAGATCCACTTGGGAGCTCCTTTCTCCCAAGGGGTGGGATGTCATAGGTTAAAAGGTTAATTAAAGGAGGAGCGGTGTTCTGGAAAAAACCTGTACTGCTAACTAGTGCCAGAGAGGGGCAGCATACAGCCGCCTGCTCTGAGGGTCCAGCCGTTGCTGACCAGAGCACTGTTCGGTAGGGCTCAGGAGTCCAGCCACCAGGCTGGAGCCTCAAGAAACCTCATTAAGAAATCACAGTAAAATGGAAACTAAGATGGCAACGGCAGAAGAACCAGGGCAGAAGCAAACATGCCGAGAAACGAAGCTGCAATGCTTGTGGTGTGTTGAGCCCGGTGTGGCTGAGCCACTCACTCCTGCACACAACGCATGCTCTTTCACCTACACACTCACCCACCACTCCTACTCATGCTCCAAGCTGCTCATTCATTCGCTGGCAAGGACAGAGGAACCACGCTTTAGTAGGAACTGTGACTCTGACAAGGAAGGGGTTTGGGCTTTTCAGGAGAAACATCACAGGTCAACTGGATTTGAGGTCCCGTCCCACACTTCAAGGCAAATCAGGTGTCAGGGCTTGGGCTATCGGATGTTTGTAGCACCTGCTGGTTGTGCTGGGGAGTGATGGGGAATGTGACTTCCTTCTGCTCGTACAACATGGGACCAGCATCTCTGTCCCACCAAAAGGAGGTGACCTCAGGTCTGTGTGCTTCTGGCTGGACAAATTAAGCATAACTCAACTTAAGGAGTCCCATCTGCCCCATGGTGTTTACAGATTTGTGTAGTTATTACAATGTTTTTCCAGGAGAGGGAAGTCAGGAGTATTATGGATGGGGTGGGCGCCATTTTGGAATTTGTGGCCAGACACAGACCTACAGCAGCAGATGAACTCTGACAGGAAACAGTGTCTGCCTCGATGTCAGAATTGTGGTTCCCGATATATCATTCTGGTCTCTGACAGGAAGGATCCCAACCACAAGTAAAACTGGGCCTGGAAGAAGAAGTGAGGACGCTTACAGGACACTTTGACTGACAAAAGGGAAACTTGACATTTCTACCCCATTTCTTGGCCATGTGCCACCAACGGATTGCACAGAGATGTATGTTATTTCCAAATTTAATATCAATATTTAAATGTTAAATAGTATAAGAGTCATAAGCAGGTTAAGGACAAAATAATTTTATTTACCATTAAAATTTATTATGTAGTGGAATTTTATAATCTTCAAAGTGAGTTTCTACTCCCCATTTTGACTACGGTTGATGGGGTAAAGAGTGGCAGACTCTGCTTGAATTAATAGTTTTGAAGTAAAGGGGGAATAGAAAATTTTCGAGAAAGATCAAATGCAAATAATTATTTTTTCTTTTCTTTTCTTCCTTTGTTTTTTTTGTGGTAAGTGATTTTTGTTTTTAAGGAAATGGAAATAAGCTGTTGTTGCTGCTATTGTTATTGTTACCATTTTAGAGAGGAAAACATTTTCCTAGTTAATTGCTTCTTTTTTTTTTTTTTTTTTTGATTTTGAGACAGAGTCTTGCTCCGTCACTCAGGCTGGAGTGCAGAGGCGTCATCAGTCATCACAGCTCACTGCAGCCTCAAATTTCTGGGCTCAAGCGATCCTCCCACCTCAGCCTCCTGAGTAGCTGGGACTATAGGTGCACATCACCACACCAGGCTCATTTTTCTGTTTTTTGTAGAGACAAGGTCTTGCTATTCCCAAGGCTGGTCTTGAACCCCTGGCCTCAATCAATCCTCCCGCCTCAGCCCCCCAAAGTGCTAGGATTACATGTACGAGCCACCACACCACTTCTTCTTCATAATGAACCGTTGCCACAAAGTTCTTATGTGTCTGAAATAATGTTTGTCAAAAAGTTGAATAATCTGATGTATTCCTATGTTAATAAACTCACACTGTCAGCATAAATACAACTGAAAGGGAAGGCGGAATTATCTCAATGAGAAATGATTCAAATCAGCATGAGAAAGCTATGTTTGCCTCTGTTTTCATTTGCTCAGACATCGTATTTCAAGGATCCAGTAGAAATCCATTTTTTGTTGTTTTTTAGGTGGGGCCTGCAAATGCTAGTTCCCTTTCTAGAAGTCAAAAGCCTCTTGATTAATTACAATTGGTAGCTATTAAAAATAGTAATTTACAATATACTGTATTGTATCAAAAATGTACATTTAACATGCAGGACAGTCCTAGATGGATACTTTTGTTAACTCTATTTTACAGATGGGAAATAAAATTCAGAGAAGTTAACTAACTTGCACAATGTCACACAGCAGTGCTCAGAATGAAATCCAAATCATTGGTTGCCAGAACTGTGCTGTCTTTTCTTCATGTGACTTCAACATTGAAGAATTTATGGCAACTGATTTTAGCTCTTCCTAAAAAGAGATTCTGCTTTTACATTGTTTTGACGTCTTCTTCGTCCATCCCAATCAAAACTGAAACTTCACACGTCAAGAGAAGAAGGTGATGCCATGTGCTAAAGGAAGGAGCGTCCTGCTGGGGAGCAGAGCCTCAAATTGTGCCAGTGTCCCTTTCTTGCCCTGTGGCCTTTGTCAAGCCACCTAAGCACCTGGAGTTTTGGTTTAGTCATTTGCAAAGTGGAGATAAGAACCACTGCATGGAGTTGTGAGGATTAAGAATGAGCATGGATCAAAAGTTCTCAATACAGTGCCCAGCACAAAGTAGTGCTGTGTAAATAGAAGCTATGAATAACAATGCACGCATTTCTAACTTTAAGGATGCTTGCCTCTTACATCACTGTGACTGTTATGCTTTGGGGAGCCTGTCTTGTCTCCGGTTACAGCCTTATTGCCTAGTACCGCGCTGGGCACAAAGTAGATGCTCAGCAACCTTTGGGAAAGTCTTTTAACCTGTGAATCTTCATTTTCCTGATTTTTAAAGTGTTCCAATCATATCTACCAGGTGGGGCTCATAAGATAAAATGAGGTCTTATGTACACAGTGATAAATGTGTGGGCTGCCACCTGCTAAGTCAATTTTAACAAATTGAATTGAGATGTCCGACTATCAATAGACCATTAGAGAAGATTCCCAAATACTTTCAAAAAACCCCCAATCCTTACCACCCTTTCTGCTTGTGTCCTCCTTGCACTTGAATCCATCAAGGACATCTCTAGGAAGAACTTGGAACCATGCCTGCACCGCCGTGTGGACACAGCAGCCGGCCAATGCCAGACCCAGGCATTGCCCTGCGACGCCCTCGGTAGGGCGCAGGCAGAGCGTGGGGAGGGGCATGTGGGAGGGACGCAGTGGGGAGGAGGCCCCTCTTATTAAATGCCAGCTCCCATTCTGCAAAGTGGTGGTGAGATGTTTAATTTCCCAGTCCTTTACCAAAGGCGAGATCCAGGTTGTCACTGTTCGTAGCATATGCACAGAAACCCTGGTCATAAAGAGGACGTTTTATGAGGACATATGCTACTTGCCCAGAAGCTCTGCCAGGCCTGAATGCCGTTCCTTGGTGACACCACGATTATATCTCCATTGGGTCTGGGGAAGCCTCTCAGGCCTGCAAGGCTGCAATTTCGAAATGGATTTCACAGCTGCAAACTATAAGATGACCCAATTTGTCTTTTCCATTTCTGCCTCCTTTCCTATAACTATGGAAATCTGCATCCGTGTCTCTGTGATGGGCTGCATAAAATATGCAACAGGACTTAGTGCTCAGATTTGAGAGCTGCAAAATTTAAGGACAGCTGCTAAAGTGATCTTGGGATAGGTGGGAGATGCGAGCAAGCCCACAGAGGGACATCTGCAGATTTCTGCTCCCTCAGACACAAAGGCCTGCTTTTTCTAAAATGCTGTCCCAAAGGCAAGAGGAGAGGATATATACACCCCCTTATCTTTCCCAAGGAACCCGGGGCTACCCATCCTCCAAAGAATATCCCAGATGGTAAACGGAACTGAAGTTTGCACATAAATTCTCCCCAGGGAATTGGTGGTTGGCGATAGCAGGCCTAATGAAATTTTTTATTGTGGTTATTACATACAATTTGTACAGTATATCATGCACGGAAATTTCTTCTATTCCTATAAATCTGGAATTGCCAGCGTAAATGCCCAAGCTTACGAACTGCTGCAGAACACAATTACCTCTAGATACAAACTCTCTTTAGGACATAAAAATCGTTGCTACTGAGAAGGCTGAATTGCACCGGCAATTTTGTAAATATTTGAGTGATATATTTCCTTTTGGATAAGTTTTCATAGCCTTGGAAAGCTGTCTCGTTTCTTAATGCTTTTGTTGTTGTATTTTTTTCCCCCCTGAATATCACTTGTGGCCTGATTGTTGTTTTCAGTCATGCTTAGTAAATCAGACTATCGGACAAATGTCATTTATAAAAGGCTCAGAACTGTACGGCCTTCTGCTGGCATTAAGAGGATTGTCTTTATAGCATGTTTCTTCAAGACGAGAGAGGAGAGAAAAAAATAAGACAAGATTCGGGCACGTAAGGTACCCCCCGCCCCTGACATATGGTCAGTTTTTCGAGTTAGAAGGTGCAGGCAAGTCTTCCATTTTTAATGAAGGCCGATACATAGCACCTTCCTCTTTGTGCCCCGATCAATGCGGAGAATCACTCCTGGATACACCGGGTTGCTTTTCACACTGGCAGAATGTACCAGATGCGGGAAGTTTCTGCACGTTTTCTAGTTAGGCTTTATTACCAAGTATGATGGTGAAGGATGTTATACCCTTGTATTGATTTTCTACAACTTCTAATATTGGAGATAAGGAGAGTTCTTCCATCAGCTTCCAGCAAACAGAACAGGGACTGTTAAAACTCCTCATAACAGCTTCCAAAGGAAGACGACAGTGATTGATTATAGACTGCCCTGGAAGTGAGGAAACACACTCATTGAGCAAATAGAAAGTGTTCAAATACAGGCCACACTAATGAAAGCAAAATACGCTCCCTTCCTCCCTTGCACTTCTTCCAATCTTCCTTCCTCCTTCTTTCCTTCCTCCCTCCCTCCCTCCCTCCCTCCTTTCTTCTCTTCTCCTATCTTATCTCAGTTAATCCTCATAACAACTTATGGATTGCCTACTATCATTCGGCATTTTACAAGCGAAGAAAATAAAGTCTAGAGAAAGTAAATTCCTTGCTTGAGTCACGCAGCTTGTGACTGGGGTAGCTGGGATTTGAACCCAGGTCAGACTGGATTCTGATACACAACAACCAGATTCAGCCAGCCTGCTTCTCCCAGTCTTTTTATTTTTTCACGTTCATCCCAAGAGGTTGACACTCACAGGATGATAGAACACCACCTGAACATGTTCCTTGAGATGCTCCAGTGCCATGAAATAGATATTCTGGAAATGAAAAGAAGATTGATATACTTGCTCTGTGCCAACAGCATGAGAAATTATGTTTGCATCCTATGCATGGGCGCCTAAAGAAAGAATTTTATTAAAGGCAGATAAAAATGCCAGGGAGAGCTTGGGGCCCAATATAGAGAGATTCAGTAAATGTGGATCAAGTTTGCATTAAATAATTTGGGCAAAGAACCAAAGTAAATTGGGCAAAAGAACATGCATTTGTGTTTGCCAAAGAAGTAAATATCCAGAGCAAATATTAAACAAGAAGAGGGAAATTTTTAATGCCCCTAGTATTCAATGAAATGAAACCAGGATGAGTTGTTTTTAGGATTTAAGATTATAATCTGTGTGTGTGTCTGTGTGCGAGTGTGTGTGTGTGTGTGTGTGTGTGTGTGTGTTTTATTTATTTATATTTCTCCTAGGAGCTAGGGTTCAGTATTTGCTAATTCAGTATTTGCTGTGAGTTTATAGAACAGAACTACTAGGAATAATGAGAATTAACTGTGCATACTCCAAATAATTAAAAAGAGGTATTCAAATACATGTGCAGAAATGTTCATAGCAGCACTATTTACAGTATCTCAAAGGTGGAAAAAGCCCAAGTAACACATGGGTTAAAAAAAAGACCCAGACAAATAAAATGTAGTATACAAAAATAATGGAATATTACTCAATCATAAAAAGGAATGAAGTAATGATATATGCTACAGCGTGAATGAACCTGGAAAACATTATGCTAAGTGAAAAAAGCCAGTCGCAATGGGTCACATATTATAGGGTTCTACTTACATGAAATATCCAGAAGCAGCAAATCCTTACAGACAGGAAGTCGATTGGTGG
>RJWJ010001410.1:39317-133762 GCA_004363605.1 Indri indri | reverse complement strand
TTTTTTTTTTTTTTTTTTTTTTTTTTTTTTTTTTTTTTTGAGACAGAGTCTCACTCTCTTGCCCGGGCGAGTGCCGTGGCGTCAGCCCAGCTCACAGCAACCTCAAACTCCTGGGCTCGAGCAATCCCACTGCCTCAGCCTCCTGAGTAGCTGGGACCACAGGCACGCGCCACCATGCCCGGCTGATTTTTTCTATATATATATTTTTAGCTGTCCAATTAATTTTCTTTCTATTTTTGGTAGAGATGGGGTCTCGCTCTTGCTCAGGCTGGTCTCGAACTCCTGAGCTCAGAACGATCCGCCCACCTCGGCCTCCCAGAGTGCTAGGATTACAGGCGTGAGCCACCGCGCCCGGCCGACTTTTTTCTTTTTAAAAGCTTATGTTCTTTCTGTTAATCGAGGGTAGGTGGAGACTGACTTCTTTTGGCTCTCTCAGCTCTCGGGGATCTCATAGGAGAAATAAGACAGTCCATTAATAATAATAAGCCTAGCTTGGCCTGTCAAGCCAGTCTGGAACGAGAGCTGTGTAGCTGTCATGGTTTGGACGGAGGTTAGGCACAGCCTTCCCACACACTAAGTCCATCTTTGTGGTAGTCAACTTAGGTTAATCCACCAGTGGGAGAGGAACACCACCCCCATTTGTAGTAGATTCATAGACTCAAAGAACATTGGACCCAGAATCCTGTGACTATTTTATTAACCATCTAATATGTACCAGGCACTGGGTTATGTGTTGTTCGTGCATTGAGTGCTCACGATGGGTCAGGCACTGGGGTTTGCAAAGATGAATGAGACAGGAAGTTGCCCTTAAGAGGCTGCTGACCTGTGTCTCTAGGGTATGTCTGTAAGAAGTGATTGCAGGGAACTCGGACATTTAGACTGGGTTCTAAATGCAAAGGGGTGAAATGCAAAGGCTGCTCTATCTTGAAGTCACTTGAAGTTATGCTCTGATGGTAGTTTATTGCTGTGTAATACATTGTGACCTAGATCACAGAGCTGTACCCTAAAATGGAAAATATTTCAAGGAGAATTAAAATTTCTCTTCTTCATCTGTATTTTCTTCATTTAGACCTAACTGTATGAGGCACTTTAGGTTTAAGCAGGAGTGTCCTTTCTGTCTGTCTGTGGAATGTCTGCACTGTAAGATTTCCTTCCTATTTCCCTCAAGTTTTGTGGGATAACCAAGGAAAGAAAGGCTGAAATAAAAAGTATTAAAAAAAAAAAAAAGGCCAGGAATAAAAGCATTTAGAGCATATATATGTTGCCTTCTCACTAGACCAGAAATGCAAGTTTGGGCATTTTAGAGAATCCAAAATTGTAGAAAATACTCCAGGCATTTGACTGAGGTAGGGAGAAAAATTGAGCTGAAGTTCCCAAAGAGATGCGGCCTCTTTCAGACCAGTGAGGCTGAGGAAAATTTTGCAAAGCAGGAACATGATCAGTCAGTAACACTCTGCGAAAGAAAATCTGTTCTTCTCTCTTATTTGGTTTGGCCCCTCCTTGCTCCTCCTGTATTTTGTGGGATGGGAAAGCAAACAAACATTTTACACTCCGTTACTTTGACTTGATCATTTGACACGTGCACTTTGCTCTCCTGGAACGTTGCCTGGAGAGCCTTGATTTAATAGCTGTTTTTTGGGCGACTTTCTGCATTTATGTGTTGTTTCTGGTGTGCCCGTTCAAATGCCAGGATGAAGGAAGGCGGTGACTGAATTAGCCCCGTCTTCTCTAAGCCGTGGGGTGGGGGCGTTTACCAGAGGACTTCGGAGAGAAGAGGAAAGTCAGCATTTATGCTGAAAATGTTTTTGGCTGTGGGTTTTCCTGGTTGAAGTTTAGTATTTTTACAAATGCGCCTGCCTCTTGTTTTACTTAAATATTTGAAGGTGCTTCCTCTCTAGGTTTGGTTCTGCTTACAGTTTAAAAAAAGTAATTATGAGGCCAGCATTATGGCTTAGCTGCAACATAACCAGAAATGCCCAGCGACAATCACAATCAAACACGATTCTAATAACTTCAAAAGGGCTTTCTAGAAATAAAGCTGTGGTATCACCTCCCTGGCCTGCTGCACCCCACCTTTTTAGGGTTGATACTTTATTCCTTGGAAGCTGGGCCCATTCTGGGTGTGTTCTTCTCACCCCCTCCCAGTGTTCTGAGATCTGCTGGCTGACAGAGGTCTTCACCACGGTGGTTTTTATTTGATTTGGCATCCCAGGTTGTTGGGTTCATTTTTTCATGTTTTCTCAGTGAGATTGTAAACTCGCTAAGTAAAAGCACCCTGCCCTCGTTGTCTTTGCCTCTGCGCCTTTCGGCTTTGGCGCCCTCTCATGCTTGCTATGCTCATCCCCCAACTCCTCGAGGAGCCAAAAAGCCCTAGGGCTGCCTGCTGGAGGCGGTGGGAGAAGGTGGATTGGGACCTAGACAGGGATGAATCCCAGGAATGCTGCTTGGCCTGTTCAGAGGTTGAACCCAGGCAGAGGTTAAGAGGAACAAAGTGAAAATCGCTTGTGTCATTCCAGAGGGACTGTCAAACACGGACGGTCCCCAGGCTGCACCTCCACTTGCCCCAGCCTCACGGAGGATGTGCCCCGTCAGTGACCTCACTCCTGCCCGCCCCATGCTCCCAGGGCTGCCCATCTCAGAGCACCACAGTTTCCTCGCCACCTCCAGCTGGGATTTGAAGTTTATTTTCTTAGTTTCTGCACTGGGTCCCCTGACCACCCGCCGCCGGGTTTGGCGATTCGCTAGAGGGGCTCATGGGACCCAGCATGGAGTTGTGCTATAATTTACTACAGCAAAAGCAAAGCAGAATCAGCCAAGGGAGAAGGCATGTGGGGTGAAGTCCAGAGGAGGCCCGGCAGGGGCTTCCAAGGGTCCTCTCCCAGGGGAGTCCCACAGGACACACTTAGTCCCCCCAGCAACAAGTGGTGACAACACACGTGAAATGTTGTTTGTTGGGGAGCTCGTGAGCGACTCAGGGTAAGGGAAATCCACTCGTATGGGCAATGGGTTTCTTAGGCCAAACTGAAGCAATTGCCGGGGCGTCTTCTGTTGGCCTTCCTGGGAGCTGCGAGTCGGCACACTTATGTAACCACCGTGTCACCTCCTACGTGAACCCATGTGATCACGCTTTCCCATGGCATGTTGCCACCCTTGTTTGGAGCCGTGGATAAGTCCTCGCCATGTACTCGGCCGTGCTCTCACCGCAGCCGTATTCCCTCGACGGCAACGGAACCTGTCTCGTCTGCCCGCTCCCGCCCATCTCTTCTCTTACTCCCGGCAGCCTGCTCCGGTGCACTCATAGCCACAGCGCCCGCTCCCCACACTCGGTGCCCAGGTCTTTGTTGGGGCTGGTCATGTAGGCGCCAACTGCCTGGCACATTGCAAAATGCCCTACTGTGAGAAGGAAGGCAGGTGTTCAGCATGAACTACATTGTTAGCACACACGGTTTAGGCACAGTGAGTCATACTTACCAGGGAATAGCAGGAACCCTCCTGAAGTCTTAAGTTCCAGATGCCACCTAAGAGCCAACCGTGCAAGCAAGCCTTTTTCTGAGAATAGCAGTCTCAGGCCTGCTGTGCTGAGTATTTTTTTTTTTTTTAATTTCAAAATGTTGCAGGGGTACAAATGTTTAGGTTACATAAATTGCCTTTGCACAACCCGAGTTGGAGCTACAAGCGTGCCCTTCCCAGACAGCGCCCACCGGAGATCAGTTCCCAACTGTGCCAGGGAGAAGAATGCTGGTCCCGTGTCACCCACAAGGTGCCCCCAGTGGTTCACTGTCCCTCTACCTTGGGGCCTGTCTTGTTCTAATGGGGCTGCCAGGCAAGCAGCAGGGAGGGGCTGGCGGCAGGCAGGGAACGTACAGTCCAAACACCCCTCAGTGCACTGCAGGACCCCAAAAAGGAAGTTCTGAGCCCCTCTCCCTGTGGGAGCCCCGTACGGCAGCTCAGTTGTCTATCTCTGTAGCCGTGAGAGGGGTGGGGGGAGGGGAGAGAAAGAGTCTGGGTAACGGAAGGTCCACCCTCTGGTCGTCTCCAGCCCACTCTCTGCAATGCAGTCCGCCCAGAATGACCAGGCTCTGAAGTCACGCAGAACACCCCGGGCCCTCTGGACTCCTGTGGCTCCTGCAGTCTGGGTCGGAGTTGAGAAACGTCTGTGTGGGAATGAGCAGGACCAAGCCTGGGGAGTCGAAGCCCCCAGGGGAGGACAGAGGTGCCTGGTAGTCACAGAAGCAACATGGCGCCTGCTGTCTGACTCGAGTCTGTAGGATGGGAGGTGCCCTGGGGAGGCAGGGAGCTTGGTGTTCCGTCCACAGGACGCGTCCTGCTCACTGGTGGCGGCAGTCTCTGGATTGTGTGCGTAGGACTGTCTGGTTGATCGGGAGCACGCAGATGGCAGGCCGACCCAACCTAGAGGGTGGGTTGAGGGCCCGGGAGGCAGGAGGCGGCTAGGACCTGGAAGGGGGTTCGGGTAGATAGGCTGCTGTCTGTCTCTTGGACGCCAGGTTCCCACAGATGCAGGTCTGCCGCGCAGAGAACTGGGCTCCCCTCCCCTGCCCAGAGCCCACCAAAGCGGCTGCCAGGCTCTCCAAGGGCGGAGCCCGCTGCTGTCCTGTCAGCTCCCATGCCCTGGTCCCGCTGACTTCCAGGGGTGCCCCCTCCAAATTCCAGAGAACGGTCCCAGGAAGCCACAGCTCAGTCCAGTCCCTCCCCAGCCCAGTGTTCCCAAGAGTTGACCATGGCTACCGCTATTGTCTCTTCTCCACAGAGCCTGCTGTCTCGTGCCACAGCTTTGCACCAACTCAGGCGTGTCCCTGTGGAGCGGGCGGGGAGGTCTGTGGGGGTGGTGGGTGTCCTGCTGTAGGTCAGGTGGCACTGCGCCGGCCAGGCGAGTGTGGCCCTCGGGAGCTGTGTTCTCTGTTGAATTCTTCCCGATCTCTGATCTTTGGGAATACATCGCGCCATCACCTTTTTTCCTGCGCTGAGTGTCCACGCTGCTGCTCTGCAAACTCACAACGCCGTTTTCAGAGTGAGCAACCCGCCACAGGCAGCTGTCGGTCTGCGCTCTTCACCTCCTTCCCCGGGAGCCATGAGCTGGGAGGCCGCGCTGGCCCACCATTTTTTCTCTGTGCTGAGTCTTTCCTGCCCAGTTTCTAAATTGCTCTCGCATGTTTATTTAGAATTTTTCGACTTGGAGGTTCAAGTTTGCGTCACGTGATGTGAGTTGTTGTCTAGGTGGGCCTTGGTCTGTTGTCACTCAGGGAGAAGCCTGGGCCTGGATTGGTGGGTGTTTTGTGTGTGCGGCATTGTTTCCACTGTGCTGCCTGCCTGTAGGTTGTCACGTGTTTCTGACGACGGGCAGCTTTGCTGCTTGCCTCTGCCCTTTTATCAGGATGACTCTGCCCCACCGCCCCTCCGGCCCTGCTCTGGTCGTCAGACTTTTCAGTCCTGAAGCTGCCTACAGGCCCAGCAGGCTCATGCATGCATCTGCTGTGTTCTCAGAGAAGCTATAGGTGCGCTTGTTAATGAACTGGCACTTAAAACCTGTCTTGCCATTTTGAAAACTGTCCCATGGGAATCCTGCTTTGGGATTGAACCTGTTTGCCTTTAGGCTGTGCCCTTTTGTTTCTGTTTCTTTTCCTCATTGGTTTTCTGCTTTGAGTTTTAGTTGCCTGACTTCAAAAATCTCACAATCACAATCATGCTTTGGGACTACTTTTTACTGTCACCTCCTTGTTTTTCTGGGCAGGTTCATTCCAGCTAACCTGCGTCTCTCCTGCACACTGGTGGTGCCGTAGAGGTTGCAAAGCAGTGGCTCCGCGTGGACTTCCTGGTTTCCTGAGGGCATCTCGATGGTGCTGGCCTCTGGCCTCGCTTACCTTGTGTTGGGCCACATGTGTCCTCTTGCTTCCGGACTGAACTGATGCACTTACACTTGCCTGTAAGGTGACCCAGTGGCCTATATTTAGCCACACTGGCTATTCCATGGTCCTTGCTGAAGCTGTTGCCAAACCGTGCTGACATAGGGATTGACTTGCCACTGGCTGTACTTGAACTTGGGAGGCGTCTCTAAACACACTCCACACCTCGGGGTGGCTCCCTCAGCTGGCGTGGCCTTGTGAGGGGAGTTGCCCGTCCTGAACTGGCCTGAGTTGAGGGAGAGCTGACCAGAAAACAGAAGTAAATAACTGTCTTGCTGGGTAGGATTTGAGGTTGAGGAGAAAGTTTACGGAGGTAGCGAGTTCATTCTAGTCCTCGGCATGCAGGCAGAGAACTGTGCAAATAGGGCATTTGTTGTTATTTTGTACCTTAGGTATCCACAGTGGTGTGTCTAGCTGCCTTTTAATTTTTTTTTTATTGTGGTGAAATATAACATGAAATTTGCCATTTTAACCATTTTTAAGTGTACAATCCAATGACTGAGTCTTGTCACTAAGCCCTGGGGACAGGAGTCTTTGCCACGATTATAAAAGTCTTAACTTGTTGCTGATTTAAGGGCTGCGGGGGCCGCTCCAGCTCTGAGGAGGAAGGATGGCGGCTCTGTGGTGGGCGCTCAGTGCACGGGGTGGCTGGTGCTGCTGAGAAACTGGATTTCTAATTTTGCTTAATTCCAACAGCACATGGGCTCGGTGTTAGAGCACAGGGAAGGGGTTTTACAGCGTGGCCTTCAGAACCTTGATTCAGATTCCAGCTCTGCTGTCTACCTGTTGTGTGACCCTGGAGATGCTTCTTAACTTTATAAGGTTGTTTTCAGGATTTGTTGTATTCCACAAAAAGGGCCGAGAACAGTAGAACAGCGTCTGGCAAGGAACGTGTGTTTGGTTAATATGGGCTCGTCATTATGTTCGTTCAGTATTTGGAATGGCATGGTGATAGAATTCATGCGGGATATGAAATTCTACTGTTTTCTTCTTCTATTTTTACCTTTTATGTTTTCTTTCTTTTAAGAAGAAATTATTCTTTTGTTGCTCTAGGTTGCTGCAGCAACTGGCCACACGGTAGCGCTGGTAGACCAAACCGAGGACATCCTGGCAAAATCCAGACGGGGAATTGAGGACAGCCTTAGGAGAGTGGCAAAGAAGAAGTTTGCAGAAAACCCTAAGGTGACGTCTTATGACCGGTGACTTTTAGACCAGTCCTCTGTCTGCTTCACATTCAGTGGGGTCGGGGGTTCTGGCCTTTGTTTTCTTTCTTTCTTTTTCTAGTTCGTTTGTGTAAAGCTCATTTCCCCATAACTTTAAACTAGTATAACATAATCACTAAACATTCGGGGTGGGGGGTGCTGATGAGAAAACAGGAGAAGTTAACCATATTGTTCGGTAGGATTTGAGGTTGAGGAGAAAGTTTCTGCAGGTGGTAAACTCATTCTAGAAGAACACTGAGAATTTGGAATTGAAGAACACTTGTTTTGCTAAAAGGATGGAAGAGGGAGAAGCAGGAAGATAATTTTTGTACTTGTGAGTTAAAAAGAATAATGTAATAAACGCTGTATTTAGGTAGAAACTTTTGATTGCTTAGATAATATCTTCTGCCTGTTTATGATAAACTGGAGAGGAAAATAGAGGGCGAATCATTCTCACTTTCCAGGAGCAGAAGACAGAAGAATTTGAGGAGCTCTTAGGAGGTTGGGAACTCTGGTTTACTGACTTTTCGTCGGATCTGGCTGCTTTTCCAGTGACTTTGACTTAGGAGTTTGCATTTAATTAGAAATACTGCGCACTTACCCAAGTGAACTTCTATTTACTTTTGTGCCCTTGTTAAAGTTGCTTAAGATGGGTTTCTTTGGGGCTTGGATGGATTTTCTCTGTATACAGGCAGAGAAGTGTGTAAATAGGGCTTTTGTTGCTTTTTATCTCTGGTATCCACAGTGGTGTGTCTAGATGCTTTTTAAAATTTTTTATTTAAAAATATAGATAGCATAAAATTTGCCATTTTAACCATTTTTAAGTACGTAACTCAATGGCACTAATTAGATTCACACATTTCACGTAAGTGGAATACAATATTTACTCTTTTATGTCTGACTTTTCACTTGGCACAAAGTTTTCTAAGTTCATCCGTGTTGTAGCATGTGCCACTCTGTTCCTTTCCACAGCTACATAATGTTCCGTTTGTGCGTCAACCACGTTTGGTTTATGTTAGGGTAGAAAGCCTAGTAGGTGCTCATGGTGTGTGGAGAAAGATCTCTCACGCAGAAATTATGATATAAAAGTTTAAAAAGTTTATTTTATCTTAGAGGAGAGAGAGAGTGAGAGAAGGGACGGTGGGAGCAGGAAGACGGGGTGGCCTCCCACGGAAAGAGGCGGGAGGACCGGCAGCCAGGGGACAGAGAGAGGAGGAGGAGACAGTAATCGTTGTGGAGTAATCAGCAGACAGACGCTTGTTTCTCCTCTCCGGGAGAAGTTGTCTCTGAGCTAGTCAGGCTTATGCAGGGGGTGTGATTTTGCCCCTGAGATAGGCTTTTGGTCAGGAAACCGAGGCCTGGAGTTTGTCCCCCTGCTGTCTGTCCTGGAGCTTCTCAGGAACACCTTGGGGCCATAAAACAAATTCTGAAAGCAGTTTCTGGTGAATGTAAAAAGGGAGATTTACACTTGCTTTTCGCCTTTGGCTCTTTTCAGATGTTTGTGAGAACAGAGTCAGTTGCCGCAGGGGCCGGCCAGCTTGGGGGAGAAAGAGGAGGCCGCGTAGGGAGAGCTCAAGATCGATCTTTAGCTGCTTTTAGAAAATTGCCCGATTGGATGTTTTCCTGATATTTCAGCGAGGCTGCCCTTTCCGTTTATCCACTCATTTGTTAATGGAATTGGGTCGTTTTCACCTTTTGGTGATTGTGAATAACGTGTAGCGAACACTTGTATACCATTGGTTTGAGTCCTGGTTTTCAGTTCTTTGGAGTACATACCTAGAAGCGGAATTGATGCGTTGTGTAGTCATCCTGTGTTTACCCTTTTGAGGAACCAATGACCTGTTTTCCGTAGTGACTGTGCATTTTACATTCCCACCAGCAGCGGGTTCCAGTTTCTTCATATCCTGGCCAACACTTGCCATTTTCTGTTCTGTTTTGTTTTTTTCCTATTGTAGTCATCTTAGACGAGAAGTGGTATCTCATTGTGGTTTTGGTTTGCATTTTTCCTAATGTCTGCTCACCTTTTAAAGACCAGATGGGTGGGAACAGAGATAGTTTTATGCTCTCATTGATGAAATCCAAAGAATAAATATCAAGATAAATATATGTGTTTTTTGAGACAGAGTCTTGCTCTGTTGCCCGGGCTAGAGTGCTGTGGCGTCAGCCTAGCTCACAGCAACCTCAAACTCCTGGGCTCAAGCGATCCTCCTGCCTCAGCCTCCTGGGTAGCTGGGATTACAGGCATGCACCACCATGCCTGGCTAATTTTTTCTATATATTTTTAGTTGTCCAGCTAATTTCTTTCTATTTTTTAGTAGAGACGGGGTCTCGCTCTTGCTCAGGCTCGTCTCAAACTCCTGAGCTCAAACGATCCTTCCACCTCGGCCTTGGATTACAGCAAGATAAATATTAAGATCTCCTTCACTTGTCACTTGTGTTTTTAATCACAGGGTGGTGGGACCTCGTACAGGGGGTGCAAGATGAGGGTCCGGGTGGAGGGGATTGTAAGAGGCCTGGGCTGAGGGTTAGAGTCAAGGACAGAGTGAGTCTGAACCGGACAGCCTGTGTTTCCCCTAGTTTACTGGGCAAACTTCCAGCCCTCTCCTTGGGCCGAGGCTCTGAGCCACGCTCTGAAGGTGAAAAGGTGGCCCCAGGGCCCAGGTTGCTCAGCTCCTGACTGGCAGCTCCTTAGGAGTCTCCCCTGCTGTTTCTGTCACCTGCCAGGACATCGTGGCAGAGGGAGGCGTCAGTTTCCCCTTGCCTGGCTCTGTGCTGACCAGTACAATCTCCACAAGCAGCATTTGAGCACTCGAAATGTGGATAGTCCGCATCCCAATGCACTCTCAGTTAAAATAGACTCCAGATTTTAAAGACTTAATAGAAAAAAAGAATATGAAACATCTCAATATTTTTTAATATTGGTTACATGTTGAAGTGATAGTGTCTTAGATATGTTGGGTTAAATAAAAATTTCACCTATTAATGTCTTTGCTTTTTTTTAATGTAGATGATAGAAAATTTAAAATTACCTATCATCTCACATTATATTTCTGTTTAACAGCTCAGATCAGTTACCTGTTCCATGATGATTTTGGATGCTTTTGCTGATTAACACTATTCTGATGCCCTGTGGACAAATTACCTCTTGAAATAAAATGGCAGCTTGTGGCGGCACCGTCTCCGTGTCTGCCCTGAGGTCTGTGTGTGGGGACCTGGCGTCACAGGAGGAAATGAGGAAAAGACAGAACTGCAGGCTCTTTGAGAGCAGGGCTGGCTAGCTTGTGTTTGAAACCCCAGCTGCTGGCGTGACGAGCAGTTATCATGTGCTGAACGACCGCGAAGCTCGGCTGCCCCACCCCGGCCCCTGCCGTCCGGCTAGCCTCCGCCTCCTGCTCGAGAGGAGCGGGCAGCACCACCCCGAGACCGCTGTGTGGTGCTGAGCTCAGCTTCCGCCCTTTCCTTGAGAGACAGATTCTAGGCTTCGTGGACACTCGGGGACCCCGACACAGGTGCTGCGAACAGTGTGGGAACCCAAGCAGAGATAGCTAAGAGCTTGAGAAACCACACAGCTGGGATCGTGCGCAGGCAGGCCCTTGCCCTGGAGTCTGCAAGTGCCCCGGGATGCCATCCTCCCTAGGCAGAAACGTAGGGAGTTTTGTTTCCCAGAATTTCAGAGTGCGTCAAAGTCGTGTCTGGGTGTGGTGGTCTCTCCTGCCCTCCCCTTTCCTTCTGCCTTAGCAGCGGGTCACACACAGTTTCCGGCGAGCCGGTGAACGCTCTCTTCTCCTTCCTCCCGCTGCATTAGGCTGGTGACGAATTCGTGGAGAAGACCCTGAGCAGCATATCGACCAGCACGGATGCCGCAGCCGTGGTGCACAGCTCGGACCTGGTGGTGGAGGCCATCGTAGAGAATCTGACGGTGAAGAACGAGCTCTTCAAAAGGCTGGACAAGTTTGCCGCTGAGTACGTGATCCCTGGACATCCTCGTCGGGTTCTGAGGGCTCTCTCCCCGGGCCGCGAGCTTTCCTCCTGGCTTGTTGCCTTCTTCCAGGAAGGAATCTTCTGACCAAGTCCCTGGACCTCTTTCTACTGCCCCACAGCTGTTTGCGGCAGAGCCGGTACCGTTGCCGCTGTTCTCCACCCCCACTCCCAGTTTGCTCCCTGAGGCTTGAGCTGCCCTAATCTGATCCTTGTCCCCAGGGAGGGAGGAATTACCCATGGCAAAATGGTGGGGTCCGTCCAGGGACAGGCCTGTTTGTTTCTCACAGCGTGTTGGTCGTGGGCCTCCTGTGCCCGAGAATGGAGGAGGCTTGGGTATGTGCTTAAATGTCTGCTGAGGAACCTCAGAGCAATTTCATGCCTCCCCCTATTTCGGGTGGGGCAAACAGAATGAGATAATTGGGAATGCCGCTCTGTTTGTACAAAGTTCCCCAGAACTCTCCTCTTTTGAGCTTTGTCTGGGTTCAATCAAAACACTCTAAGGAGCATTGGATTCTTACCAGGATTCCTGGCAGAGGAGGGCCAACCGCACCTAGGTCAGGCATAGGGTGCCCAGGCCTTGGCACTAGCTGTGCAGTGTCAACAGCTTATGCTTACGTGGTGCTCTGTTTCCCCTCCAAATCCAGAGCATTCCACTGTGTTTCACTCCTGGCTTTCGGTGATGGTGATGCCTGACTCATGCCCTTCTTGGGAGTTTCCTGGCCACATTTGACCCTTCTTGGTTGGAACCGAACGACAGAATAAGATTATATGACAAAAGTCGTTCTCAGGGAGCCACCATTGGGCAGTGGCTAAAGAGAGACACTTGCATACCAGCCTGCTGGAATGTCAACCCTCAGAGCTATGTGGCCCAGTGGCGGGAGAGGCCCTATCCCTAACAAAGAGAAGAGACTTGTCTTTCCGTGGTCCACGTGGCACTCTGCTCATGCGTTTCACGTTGGCATTTAGGGGCTGCAGGAACAGCTGACAGAAACAGAAGACACTTTTGATATCCGTGCTGGCTGCCAGGCCAGCAGGGAACCCTCCAAGATAATAGAACACCCGGTCTAGGCAAGGAAGTTTTATCAAGCAGCTTATCCCCTTTATTGAAAGGGTGGTAATTGCTAGTGACGGTGAAGGACCCGCCTGCCCCCTGGCGGCAGTGTCGGGTAGCAGAAGGGCTGTCGAGGGCCTGGGCCAGCCCTCCACCACTTCTCTCTCTGACCTTGGAGAAATCCTCAGTCGTACCATCTGTAATGTGAGTTTAGGGTAAGTAGTTTCTAAGACCTTCCCAGTTCTAATGCCCAAGACCAGTTTTCCTGTGTGAAATGGCCGTGCGCCCGCTGTACAGAATCATTCAGGGAACTGACTGCATTCAGCTCACCTTTCCTGGGACCTACTGTGTATCGGGCACTGTCCTAGGCTGTTCCACCTGAGTTGCTGTGAAACACGACACGTGACAGGAAAGGGCATAACCCATGGTAGGTACTCGGAAGACGTGACTTTGCTTCTGGCCTTCAGCCAGGCCTCTCTGCACTGTTTTCATCGTAGATCGCCGCTGTCAACGAACGTGTGCGGAGTTTTCTTTTAAGCCGCTTTATTGAGATACGCTTTACCACCAATTTTACAGTTAGATCCTGTCATGGGAGAAGAAAATTTATTTAGGTGGTAAAGTTTCCATTGGAAGCCCCGGTGAAACAGCTGGGCCCTGGAAAGAGGGAGACTTCTCTAGCAGCCGTATAAGAAGCGCGAACCAAAAGCTTGGCCAAGGCCCACAGGCAGCCGCAGCTGAGTCCTGCCCTTCCCCTCCGATCCTTTGCTCTCCCCACCACCCCCTTTCTTCTCGGTATTAGGGCCTGGGGGGCAGGTTGCCAGTGATCATCATGCCTGTGCTGTAGATTTTCTTTTAGTACGGTTGAGACAAAAACAGTTTTTTTGGTACGTGAGTGCCAGAAAAACAAAAGATGGTCCAAGAGAGTCAGGTGTTTCCAGGAAAATATGAAAGTGTGGGTTTTTTGGGAAGATAAGCCAATCTTGTGTGTTTAACATGTAAACACATCATGCGTGTTGCAAGAAGGCAGTGCGGCACCTGTTAGGAGCAGCGCCAGCCTGCCCTGGTTTGGAGAGGCAGAGGCCTGCTGGGGACAGACATCCTCCTCCTGGTGAAACGTGCCGGGAGTGCCCCGGACTGCAGACACCCAGGCCTGGACTCTGATGTCACTTCGTTGTTTTACCAAGTGTGCCTGAGTTTCCCCTTTCAGCAGCCAGTGGCCCTTTGCGTGTCCTATGCAAAGGTCCCATGTTGCAATTGTAATATACTAATCTTGGAGACGCCCCTTTCTGAAGGGGCTGGCACGGCCTTGGCCCAGGCTGTTGTGGGGCAGGGCGGCAGAGCGCTTGCGTCAGCCCGAACATTGCTCCTGGCAGAGGGTCTTTTCTCATTACCTGCTGCAATGTGGCGTGGTTTACATTATTTCTCCATTAGCCAAAAAGCAAGAAACTTTAAAAACTAAAATTTTGAAACCTTAAAGCTAGGTCATTAAAAAAAAAAAAAAAAAAGAACAGCTCCCCCGCCTGGCCTTTCCATGGCCTACCTTGGCGGCTGTGCTGTGCCTTGAAGGGGGGCTCTCGGCCCCCGCCCACACTGGCCTCTCCTGTCGGCCTCCTCCCTCCTCTCTAAATTACTGGTTTCGCCTCTTTGCCCCTCTGGCCTTCTCGCACCTGCCCCTGATTTCAGGCAGATGGCAGTATTGCCTTTAGCGAAGCCGGCACCCCGATCTGGGCAGTGAGGGACCCCTGCCCTGCCTGCCGTCTGCCCAGCCCTTGTTTGCAATGAGCAGGGCGGGTTTGTGTATTTGCATCCACAAGGGGGCGCTACAGGAAAGCCTGGGAGCCGGCCTTACGGATCACTCGATGCCTTTGGCAGCCCACCGTACTGTGGTCTTAAAAAATTAAATCTGGTTTAAGTCAGCATGGGCTTTCAAAAATTATTAATTTAATGTACACACAAAATAAGGTGGCAGTGCTTTTCGAGGGGATTTGTGAGCAGAATACCTTGCGCTTGTATCATGTATATGCCTATATCCTCCCTCCCCAAATCTACCTGTGTAACCTTCAGACTTCTTCGGACCATGTTGGTTTTTTTCTGTTTTCATTTTAATTCCCGTCCAATGAAACCGTGAAGCTTTTCACTTGAGAGAAGAGGCCTTAGTGTTTATTGTCAGATGTTTCTGGTTGAGGATTAGATAGGGGTGTGCTTAGTTTTTTGTTGGTTTTAGGTGCCTGAGATGCATCCTTTCTTTCGTTGGTCGTTGTTCACTCAGAGTGTCACTCTGTGACTCGGGTTGGTTAAGCGGCTTGATCAGCCACTTCCTTTATTCTCACCTACCGTGAAAGTTAGCCAATGTGAGCAGACAGGAGACATTTTGTTCCCTGCAGTTACGAAGATCGGCAAAGCATAAATATACCTTTGGAACAGGTAATTCCAATTTTACTTAATTTAAAATTTCGAAATTTAAGTAAAGGTCCCTTGATCTCAGCCTCTCCTATGAGGAGGTGTCTTTTCCCTGACTTCCTCTGCGGGACCAGGTGACAGATCGGCCATGAGCATCGCACCGCAGCAGTGCCGTCCGACCGTTTCCAAACACGAGGCTCGTTCTGACGCGCCGCCGTTTTCTCTCCGCAGGCACACGATCTTCGCCAGCAACACCTCCTCCTTGCAGATCACAAGCATAGCCAACGCCACCACCAGGCAAGACCGGTTTGGCGGCCTGCACTTCTTCAACCCGGTGCCCCTGATGAAGCTTGTGGAGGTCAGTGTGTGTCTGCCCGCCCTGCCGGCTCTCTCCGTCCCGCCTCTCCGAGTCACGCCGGCCCTGCCACCAGGGGTTGCATTGCGTGGATCTTAGCAGGAGGGCAGAAGGTTGTGCCCGTGCTGGTTTCTCTTGCCCTGGTCTGTCCTTTTCAGAGCCAAAGGATGACAAAAGCACCCAGTATCTAGGAAGGTCCCTGTACTTTGTTTCTTCGCAGCCCTGTGTTCTGACCCCTGACGTCCAGGAGGGCTGTTGACTTTGTGGAGTGTCGTGTACTTGTTTGGGCCTGGCTGGGTGGGCAGTGCTGAGAGGCGTCAGACCGGGAAGGCCGCGTTAGAGACCGCTGGCTTGACGGGACCGCAGAGGGGAGACCTGCACGTGTTCACATTGTCTCGTTGAGGTCAGTTTGCCCCACGCTGCAGGTGGACTCTTACTAGCCCCACGACACTACCTGGTTCGCCATTCCTGCGGTAGATTCTGACCTGCGTAGCAGCCCTCAGTACCATCCCCAGATGAGGCATATCTCCGATGTGCTGTGACCAGACCTACTGAAAGCGGCTTCCAATAGCTTTGACCCTCCTGGTCACGAACCTAGGAGGCGGAGGGAAGGCCGGGGAGGGCTTCCCCAGCCTTCCGCGTCTGCTCGCCTGCTGGGAGTTCGGGTGTCAGGGAGACGGAGTCACCACAGACAATTTGCACCTGGGCTGTGGTGACTTGCCTTTTACGGGGGGCTAATTACAGGGTCTGAGAAACCGCCGCTATTAAAGCGGCATTTGTTGTGAGGCTGAGGCGTTATTGCCGTGCGAACTGTGGGGGACGCTGCCCGTGTGGGCGGTGCGGAGCCAGGTGACTCCCAGAGACTGGCACGGCCTCCCGGGAGTGTGCGTTGGGGTCTGCTTTCTTCTCTGCTGCCTTTTCAACCCCCTCCTCCCTCCTTTCTCTCTCTCATTGCTCCACCCAGCACAAGCTTGTGTTTTGAGACAGGGTCTCGCTCTGTCACCCGGGCTGGAGTGCAGTGGCATTAGCCTAGCTCACAGCAACCTCCAACTCCTGGGCTCAAGCGATCCTCCTGCCTCAGCCTCCTGAGTAGCTGGGACTACAGGTGCCCCACCATGCCCAGATAATTTTTTTAGTTTTTTTGTGGAGACAGGGTCTTGCTATTGCCCAGGCTGCTCTTGAACTCCTGGCCTCAAGTGATCTGCCTGCCTCAGCCTACCAAAGTGCTAGGATTACAGGCACAAGCCACCGCATTCGGCCAGCGTAAGCATTTTTAATAAGTGAATTAACAATTGCTGCATTTTCCTGTAGTTTTCTTTCAAGTGACAACTTTGACCATCTTGCAGTGGGAGTTTATCTGTCCTACTCACGTTGCTTTTCAGCTCCTTTGAATTTTCTCCCATTCTCTAAAGCTGTTTTCGAAGAAGTAAGTAATGAAGGGCAGAGGTGCTGGGAACAGAAGAAGTAGCATTTATCCTTATTGTAGAAAAAAACAAGGAAGTGGTATGGAGTTTTCAACACTTCTGTACTTAGGGACTAATTGCTTTAGTTACTATATCATGTACGCAAGTGTTTTAGAGATAAGGATACATTCTGTAGATTTACTTTAAACTCTAATAATGTTGTTTTCAACCACATTTACCTGATAATGTCTGCCCTTGTCTTTGGAAATGTAGTATGTTGGTTGTTAACAGCTAATACTTAGCCAATGTTACCATTTTCTAGAAAATATTTTGTAAAACTGTTTTTCTCTATTCAATGTTTCTTCTTTTTTTTTTTTTTTTTTTTTTTTGAGACAGAGTCTCACTCTCTTGCCTGGGGCGAGTGCCGTGGCGTCAGCCTAGCTCACAGCAACCTCGAACTCCTGGGCTCAAGTGATCCTACTGTCTCAGCCTCCCGAGTAGCTGGGACTACAGGCATGCGCCACCATGCCTGGCTAATTTTTTCTGTATATATTTTTAGCTGTCCAATTAATTTTTCTTTCTCTTTTTGGTAGAGACGGGGTCTCGCTCTTGCTCAGGCTGGTCTCGAACTCCTGAGCTCAGGACGATCTGCCCGCCTCGGCCTCCCAGAGTGCTAGGATTACAGGCATGAGCCACCGCGCCCGGCTCTTCTTCTTTTTTTTTGAGACAGAGTGTCACTCTGTTACCCCGGCTAGTGTGCCATGGCATCAGCCTAGCTCACAGCAACCTCCAACTCCTGGGCTCAAGCGATCCTCCTGCCTCAGCCTCCCGAGTAGCTGGGACTACAGGCACGTGCCACCATGCCCGGCTAATTTTTTCCATTTTTAGTAGAGACTGGGGTCTCACTCTTGCTCAGGCTGGTCTCGAACTCCCGACCTCAAACGATCCTCCTGTCTCAGCCTCCCAGAGTGCTAGGATTACTGGCATAAGTGACCTTGCCCAGCCACAATGTTTATTCTTTAACTTTCACTCTTGATATGTGTTGCTGGTGGTGAGCACCAAAATGAATTGTATAATGAGCTGAGTGGCTCCTTTACTTAGGACTGGACTCATTTAAGTGTGTGTGTGTGTGTGTGTGCGCGCGTGTGTGTACGTGTATCTCTGCAGACTCCGTTGGAACCAAGAGCGGAATGTCTGTATGTAGCACATTGCTGTTTGTTGAATGAAAGAGCAAACATGCATCTCTCCTGTTTAAAAAAACAGCAGACCTTTGCTGTGGACTCCTTTAAACCAACAACTTACTGTTAAAACTCCATAGTTAGCGGCATCCTTTTCTTAGCTCAGTCCCTGGTCCTGATGAAGACTTTTTAGACCTCCTCTCGAACAGCTCTGGGACTGCTGTTTGACTTTTGGTCCCACAGCGGTTTCTGGTCCGTCTTGTCCTGCTGCTCATCTCAGTCTTCACGGTGCTTTTTTTCTGTTCCACACATTCATCTCCCTTGGTGTCATGACGTGGTACTTGCGCTTGGCCCCAACGTGGGGTGAGGTGCGGCCGTGGCGGCCTCCTGGCTGCCGCCTCGTGGCTGTCCTGGGCCGTGAGCGCTAGTGAGAGCGTCCTCTTTGTTTATGGGCACCTTTCATCCCGCATGGACGGCGCGTTGGCGCGTTAGCCTGGAGGGCCCTCCTGCAAGGGGAGGGCACGTCAAGTATCGTGAGCCCCATTTCTTAGAAGAGCGGCGAGGCGCTGGCCTCAGACCACATACAGGGTGGAAGCCAAGCCTGTTTGCTTTGACTCTGGTTGACGTTCTTCACTGGCATTTAAGTTTTATATAAGTATGTAAAGTTTAAATTCACCTGGGTCTCTCCATTTGCCCAAATCTAATCTGCGATAGAAGAATTCTCTAAATGTCTGCTGAGGGCCGTTGCGCCCGCCATCGTGCTTGGTGTCATCTCCTACAGATGCCCTCGAGGTGGCAGCTGTGTGCTTCCCTGTGCCTCCCAGGGCATCAGGAGCGCCGCTGGGGCTGGTGGCAGGCCCTGGCCACGGCCCTGCCTGCTGTCAGCGCAGGCTGCCTTTTGCAGGACGAGTCTGTTCTACAGCAGGGGCCACTGGCCGCTGGGACATCTGTGTGGGAGAGCGTGGGGTCAGGGAGGAAGAGTCACATCCGTGACTTGGGCAAGTCGCTCCCATCTTCCTGGGGCTCTTTCTCATCGTCTATAATGTGAGAAGGGGCTTCCTGCTGAGAATTTTAAGGGCAATCAATATATTCTCCTAGACTTCCAGCTGCCACTCTGAAGTAATTAACAGTGACAAGTACAACAACAGCAGCAGCATTTACTGAGCACTCTACCCTCCAGGAGTGTGGTTAGTGCTTTACTCCCAATCTGGTTTCATTCTCAACTCCTTCAGGTGGATAGGGCGATTTCAGTTTCAAGAAACATACCCAGTGAGTGGTACAATTGAACCTAGGTCTGACTCAGCAACCAAGCCTGTAAAACTGTCCTGCGCGCACGCGCACACACACGCACGTACACACACACGCTCTCTTGTGTTTTAAGCCTTGATTTTGTACATTCTGCAGTACTGTGTTGTCTTAAAATGGACATTTTGGGAAATACTTTGTTTCTGGCTCGAGATCCCTATTTCTTTACTGAAACTAAAATTATTTTTATACCTGCATGGACTCTTTTGATCAGCATTTCCTTGAACCATTCTTCTGAAGTTACTTGCTGACTCTCTGGTCATAATTCTTTGCTTTGCATTTCCAGGTCATCAAAACACCAATGACCAGCCAGAAGACGTTCGAATCTCTGGTCGACTTTAGCAAAGCCCTGGGAAAGCACCCTGTTTCTTGCAAGGTAGAGTACTGGTCGCTTGGGAAGGAGGTGATTTTTCCAGGAACCTGACTGATGTCTGTTCTTCTGCTAGATGATGTGAGAAGGAGCATTGTTTACTGCAGGCTGTCCACGTGCTGCAGAGAGCCACCTGGGCCTCCGGTCTAGTTTGCAGGCAGGGAAGCCATACCCCTCAGCCAGGCCTGAAGCCATCAGGATAGTCTGAGACCCGAACGGCGCCAGGCCTTCAGCTGAGTAGAGGGCTCCACTCCCCGGCCCTGGCTTTTGTCTTGTTTGGCTGCATTTTCATAAATGGTGTTCGTTGTCCCATCAGCTTTAACTTCCGCTGGGCTGCTGGGAGTGAGAACCCTGTGTGTCAGGTGCAGCTGGTGGACACGTACATCCCTAACAGAAAACCAGGACTTTACTTCTGGAAAGAGCACTGGGCGAAGTGCTGAGACAGGAAGAGACCAGCCTGCCCAGAGCAGCGTTAACGAAGCTGGTTCCCAGTGGGACGTCGCGTATGTTTTCGTTCTGTGTTGTGTTGTTCTTCAGTGACACACTTGGCTGGGGAGAAAGCACCCTGGGCCTCCAGCCTCCCCTTCTTACGCTGCCCCGTTACGCAGATGACCCCAGTGGTGGAAGGATGCCCTACTTCGTTTTGGTTGCCTTCAGTTTTCCCATTTCTTTGAGTTCCTCTTCAGTCTCCCCAAAATGTAGGGACTAAACTTCTGCAGGAGTCTGCAGTTTTTCTGAAGGGGTAGCTGTGTCGCTAAATGCCACACGATTACGGAGTTTCACCAGTACCTCAGCTACTTGTTTGATGGTGACCCTTTATACCATATGGCTCTTCTCATGGCTACTTTGGTTTTCTAAAATATCCTGACATTGGAGCTCACAGTGCTGGATTAACCCACGAACACGCACGCTGCTCATGAATCCTGAATGAGCCGCCGGTCGAGTGGGCCTCGGGAGCCAGACTAGACCGGCATGTGCAGCCTCCCCCAGTCCGGGGGGAGTGTCATTCTTAACACCCATTTTTTGTCTGTTTAGTTCTATGGTTTTAAATCATCTGCATTTTTAAAAATCACAGTAATAACTGGATACTGTGGCTGCACTTTCTTGCCCATCCGTGCGTTGTCGGGGGAGGAAGGCGGCAGCAGCGGCAGCGAGAACGCCGGGGAGGCGGACGGAGGTAGCGGTGGAAGCGCAGGGACAAGCCCTGATTGTCTGCGGCGGGGTAGTCGCCAGTTCACGGAGGGTGGCGGTCCGTTCTCCGTCAGAGTGGCCACAGCAGCGGCACAGATGGAAACTTAGTCTCATGAAACCGTCCTTGTTAGGTCATCCTAGAACTTTCTCTGTGTGGTACCTTAGGGCTTTCTGGCGTCTTTCCGGGTCAGTTATTTAAGCTCTTCTGAGGCCCCAGACAACGTACGGCCACCACGTTGGACAAAGCTCAGCGAGCTTCCCTGTGAAGGTCCAGACAGCATGTGAGGCCACACGGCCACTGTCACGGCTGCTCAGCTCTGCTGCTGTGATGGGAAAGCGGCGTGGGCGGCACACAGGCCGCCAAACCCCACGCTGGTCCTTTTGGAGAGGCGATTGTGTTAGCTGCTGCGGCGGGAAATTGATGACAGGAGCTTACGGCACAGGTGACCTCCAGGGCGCGGAGGGTCTCGGGTGGCCTGCATGAGAGGCCGGCACTCTCCCAGGGGCTCCGCTCGTTGGTCCCAGCCCTGCCCCCAAGTCAAGTCACCGCGCGGGAGCCGGGGAGACACCTCGCAGTTGGGAGAGCGCTCCCCCCAGCCTGTCCTGGCGGAGGCTGCTGCCTCCAGACTCCTGACGGGGAAGGGGGAGAGGGGTGGATGGGCCGCCATTCGAGCATAGGGCCACATGCACAGCGTTTCGCATGTTTTCTGATTTGTCGTCACAACTCCGAGGCAGAAGTGACCACCTCCAATTTGCAGGTGATGAAACTGAGTTTCAGAGGACGGTCAGCGTAGGCGGGGTGGTGGAGACTAAACCCAGGTCCGCCTGCCCCAAGCCATGGTCTTCCTTCGTGGTGACCCTGTGCCTTGGGAGCATCTGGGTTTGATTTTTTTTAAGTACTGAACTATGATTGTTAGATGAATTGTCACCTGAGATAGAAGTAAGGCTGTGCTGGTGCCTTAAAACAAATTTTGAAAATGTACAGCTTCCTAAGTGTAGGCAACATAATTTACAGTAAGAAGGGTGATTTGGTGACTTCACAAAAGATAAAGTTTAATGAAAATTCACTTGTCTTTTCTTCTTCTCTCCTGAAACAGGACACTCCCGGGTTTATCGTGAACCGGCTCCTGGTGCCGTATCTCATGGAAGCGATCAGGCTGCACGAACGAGGTATCCGGGCTGACGGGCCGGGGCGGGCGCTGCTGCTGTCTGGAGTCCTCACCGTGTCGTAGCGAGGGCTGGGCCGTGTGGAGTAGGGGAAGGAGCATCCGTTTCCTGGGTGCGAGCTCAGCCTCCCCCTGGGCCCTGGCTCCTTTGTCCCTGTGTTCTCAGGGCCCCCTGGGTCCCCCATGGGGCCTCTGAGAAGCAGCTCTGGGATCCCCACCCTCACCCCCACAGTCCAGCCAGAGCAATCGACAGTGGCCTGGGTTCATGTCCTGGATCTCTGTTGTTAGTTAAAAGGTTCACTCCTGAAAACAATATTCCTAACGTACAATCCCTAGGCTAGGGGATCTGTAAAGTTCCTTAAGGTCCTAAAACTTGTGACTCTGTGACAGTTGGTGAGAAGTAAATACACGCCAAGGCTCATACATGATAAGGACGGTTTTAACAGTCCGTTGTCCGTCCATACCGAATGGTGCCAGGATACACTTTTTTAATCGTAAGCGTGCTCTACCTTTTTTCCCTCAATACTTGATTGAGAAAGAATGATTTTCCCTGTGGTGAAAATGTCAGACTTGGGTCAGGGTCACGAACTGGCCTGCGTCCTCCTGCCCACCTCCCCTCCCGTTTCTGGAGCGGAAACTCATGTCTGCCTCGAAGGCGAGCCAGCCTCGGCCACACGGGACGAAGAGCGGGCGGAATTGTCCTCGGTCACTTCACTCACACATGCTCGCGCTGGAGGCTGTCATTTTGAAACAGAGCGTTTACACCGGCTCTTGCGAGAGATGAAAGCACATTTGCTTCCTCAAAATCTGCTTTAAATGTTAAACTTCTCTCTGTGGTTTGTGGAAGCAGTTGCCTCACTTTTGCTCCAAGATCAAACCAGCACTTCTGTGTTTATCTATCAACAACTATGCCTAATTACACCTCAGAGAAAGCGTGAAGCATTTCGCCCTACCTCGAAAGGCAGTTGTGTGTTTGTTTTTTTTTTAAATAAAATATGGGGCCCCCCGAGTGTTCGCAGAGCTGGGCGTAATCTCTCGTCATGACTTTCTTTACGCTTTGGCTGTCCCTTGGGTCACTGGCCGCTCCTCCCTGGGGCGTGGCGCGTGTCTTCCTTCCCTTACTCTGTTTTCTTTTCTGGAGCCGCATCTGGGTGGTCCTCGTCTTCACACCAGGGGCTTGCACAGGCCAGGTGTAGGTGACTTGGACAGTGAAGTGGCGTTTCTGACCTCGCTGCTGGCACGCTTGTGCTCAGAGTGGTCGGCAGGTGGCGCTGCGGAGCCGGCCAGAGATGCAGATGTCGGGCAGGTCCCAGGGCCCCGGCCACGCAGATCTGGCCTTCACTCAGGAAGCTTCACCTGTCGTCTTGTCTCAAGCTGGGGGGCCTTAACTGGAGGGTGTGTCCCACGAACCTCCTAAGGTTGATGCAGAGTTTTGCGTGTATGTGCGTTTTTTATGGCGAGGGTGTCAGATTCTCAGAGAAGTACTTATCTCCAAAGAAGTTGAGGAATTACTGGTCTAGAACATGTTTCCACATTTAGCGCTCTCGGCACACTAATCACTGTGTGTATTTTATTTCTCTTTCTTTCCTTTTGCATGTTGCCTCTTTTGCTCTGTGTTACTCAGAATAGAATTTATAGAGCTGTGCTGATTTTGTGGAACTATTTAGATTTTTTTTTTACGATATGTGCTGTATTTTCATACTATTTTTTTAAATAAAATCGTCCTTAAGTGAGTTTATAAATCTGGAATTATAGTCTTGCCTCTAGGGTTCATCGCCCTGTCCTTGAATACAGATTGGATCAAATGGCTCTAGGTAAGCCGGAACCATTGTGCTATCAGATTCCTGTCCCCACTAGCCGTGGTGAATGAACCCGTGTTGAAATTTGGGGTTTGCTCATCTCAGTCCTCCCATTATAGCACGAGTACCTTGCGTGTTTGTCTTGTTTTTCTTTGTCTCACTCTAAGTCGCTGGTGCCTGCTACATAACAGATATCAGTAAAGTTGGATGCATGAGTGAATGAATGGGGCTTCCTGGTAAGGCTAATATATGTGTATATATATGTGGTTGTTTTTGTATTCTTCGCTTTCTTATGACCTAAGACTCAAATCATGATTTCTCAGGAGCTCCGACTCCTAATTAGTGTACTATTAATATAATACTATCTATCACCCATAAAAAAAATAATTGGTATTTTAATTACCTTCAACTGCCTTGAAATGCTTTGGCATTACTTTGGTACTTTATATGCTTTTAGAAAATACGATCTATTGATACTTAAGTATTAATAGTTCCTGTTCCTCATGCCTAAAAGTCTACAATTTTTAGATATGAAATCCTGAGTGTTTTTCCCCCTTTTATTTGGCTTTGGTGTGGTTGACTGCTGCTTTTTGCTTTGGAACAAAATTCTGGATAGCCACTTGTTACAGACTATTCCAGTTTCTGATTTTGAAGAAAGGGAACAGGTTGTTTTCTATCAAGTTAACTGCCTAAGACAACATGTTAAAAGTGAAATTCTAAGGGAAAAGGACACTGACCCTTGTCTTAGTCTACTCAACACACTTTCACATGTGCATGGCAATTCTAAATCAGGTTTGGGCTTTTTTGAAAAAACAATTGTCTCTTGACTAAAGAGTTTGTGTCACTGTGGTTCCAGGGGAATACTCATTGCTTGTAAAACCAAGAAAGCTAGAAAGGAAAAATATTCATATGATACCTATAAAACCAGAAAGCTTAGTTCTTTTCTTTTTTAAGAAAGCCCATTTATAAATCAAAAATATGCTCTAGCTTTAAATGATACTTTAGTAAATGACTCCAGAGTTAGAAAATCCCAATCCATTCAGAAGTAGCTAACGTTTCTGGGCACCGGGGCCGTCGCTCCGTGAACAAGGTGGCCGTGCTCTTGAATTTACCTCACTTGATGCAGTAGCTTGAAAATCTTGTGACCTCTTTGGTATACACCTTTGAGATGAAATCTTACCCAAGCCAGAAATTCTGACTCTAGACATTTTTTGAATGTGCAGGTATATAAAACTCTAGTAATTCTGGGAATAATCCCATGATAGAATGACAGGAAGGGTGCAGGAACTCAACGCTGCCTTTTTCTCCTCAGGCGATGCGTCCAGGGAAGACATTGACACTGCTATGAAGTTAGGAGCTGGGTACCCCATGGGCCCATTTGAGCTTCTAGATTACGTTGGGCTGGATACCACAAAGTTCATCCTGGACGGTAGGAACTGGAATTCTTTCTTGTCTTCCTTTAATTAAGTTGAGCTAGTTTCTCTGAGGTTTGAATTATGATGCTTACAGAAATAATAAAGGGTCTTAGCAAAAATCTTCCAAAGTCCTGCTTCCCTAGGTTGAAGATTCAGGTTAACAGATGGCAGGAGAGGAAGACTGTGACTGCCCAGTGTCTCTTAACAGGGTAACCATTTTTTTTTTTAACTTCCATTTTGAAATAATCGTGGATTCATAAGAAGTTGCAAATATAGCACAGACATGTTCCGTGTATCCTTCACCCAGTTCCCCCAATGATCATACGTTACGTAACCATAGTGCAGTGTTTAAACCAGGAAGTGGACATTGTGCGCTTGTTTGATCACACGTGTTGACTTGCATAGCCTCCACTGCAATCAAGATACGCAACCATTTTTTTAAAATGTAACCATTTTAATGTAGTGGCTCTGAAGACAGGGTAAAAATAGTTGTTAAAATTGGACTGCTGAAGTTGCATGTAGCTCACTACTCAAGTTTCACAAAGGAATACTTACGTGTTTGGGAGAATCCGCAAGGGCTGTAGCTGAAGCTTGAAAGTTTGAATTTTATGAGGTCGCAAAATACTAGTAGCAGGAATTCATATTTTTAACATGTATTCTGAAAGTCAGCTGTGCCACCGAGGAGTCTAAGCAGCAAATCGCTGGGTTCCGTTAGTGCTCTCGGACGTCGGGAAGAGGTCAAACAGGAGGGCCATACGGGGCAGGCGCAGAGCAGCACGGTGGGTGGCAGCAACCCGCGGCCTTCCTGTGGCCTCTCTGTGGTGGCCTTACTGGCGTGGCGCCCGAGCGGCTCTCCCACGTCGGCGTAGGGACCCCCCGCCCCCCACAAGCTGTGCCTCCAGACTGGCCCTGGGAACGCCAAGGTTAAAGAAAACCCAGCACTCTGTCCTAAGCCCTCTTCCTCCTCCCAATAGGGTGGCATGAACTAGATGCTCAGGACCCCAAGTTTCAGCCCAGCCCAGCCTTGAATAAGCTGGTGGCAGAGAAGAAGTTTGGCAAGAAGACGGGAGAAGGCTTTTACAAGTACAAATGACGTGCAGCCTGTCTGGCTCTGAGAAGAACCCGGTGCCTGCAGGAACGTCCTCCGGTCAGACGTCCCCTCGCTCGGCACGGTGTGTGCGCTGCGCATTCTGATTGTGATCTCAAGTAATTATTTACATTAGTTACAGTAACAGATTCCTCCGTTGAGAACGAATTCCCTTTTTTAGTCTGTCTATTTCTACGTACTTTCTAAAAAGCTTTACACCCTTGGTGCCTTAGAGCAAACGTTTCTTTTTAACCATGCCGTTTTTGTAAAGAATTGCCTGAATTCGTTCCCTCATGCAGGGGAAAGTCCTTCCTCTGAGAGCGAGGGGCACGGTGGTCACCGGCGCCACGCAGGGGTGTCACGAGCCACTGGCACGTGCGTGGTGTGTCTGAGTGCTGCGGCGGGCAGCGCCCGAGTCTTGCCGTTATGAGAACATTTGCTGCCCGCAGCTTTGAGCCTTACCTGCATTCTGGGTACACCATGAGATGCTCTGTCTTTACTCAACTCGTCATTAAGACGCCGCTGCTGGGTTGCTGGGACTGTCTCTGTGTGCTTGGTTTGCAGGAAGATGTCTGTCTTCGTGGTCATTCAGATCCACCAATCTTAATGATTACTGTCTCTCTCTCTCTTTTTTCCCCATGAGAAATCAGTGTTGAAAACAGCCTATAAATTGACTCTAATAAAATATAATCTTTTAGTCTGTGAAAATTTGAATTGAAATAAATATGTATAATTTAAAATTGTAATATGCTTAAGTGACTATAAAAGAGAAAAGTTGATAATTTAGACAGCTATTTCCCATCTTCTTGGCCTACCGTTGTCTCTAAAGCGGCAGTGTTAGGATAGGAAAGGCAGGAGAAGGCATTTGTCCAAAACCTGCCTGTGGCTGTCCCCGCCGATTTCATACCAGAAAGTAGCAGTAACAGCACAGAGAACAATTTTTAAGAAACATCTGTTTCTTCTTTGCCAACAGAGTGAAATAGTGTAACATAAGCTTCTTTTAATCATTGGCTTGCGAAAGTGTCTTCCAAGATAGAATTTTGGAGTTGGAAAGACATCAGAAATCCTGAGGTCCAGTGGTCTCATTAGGAGAGAGCTCAAGTGGTGTGCCCAAAGTCACCAGATATTTTGCAGCAGAGCCCGAATTAGAACTAGGTTTTGATGATAAATTTAAATAAAATAGCAAATTTGAAAATCTTAAGTCCCAGCTTTCAGACAGGACCGTCTCCAAAATGAGTGTTCTTGTTTGGCGTCCTGGGTCACCGTTCTAATAATTTAGAGGTTTTTTTCTTTATTTCGTTTGATAAAAGGGAACTTACTAATTTTTAAAAATTTGAATCTATAGTTTAGTAGGAAAGTAGGTAACTACATACATTTTTACCACAGATAGAACTGGTTCAGGACACCTTTAGTTTCTTTGAAAACGTTGGCTTAGGAGCAAGAGGAAGCCCCCGAGAGGCCACCGCGGTTTCTACCACTAGAGGTGCCCCGTGGTCTGCCAGCTCCCCGCCCCTCGCAGGCTGGCTCTCGCCCTCTGTCCTGAGCCCTGGGCAAGGAGGGGGCTTCACTTCCTCACTCTCTGACCAGAGTCGCCACAGGATGTGGGCCCCCGTCCTGGAAGCGCAGGGCTCCTCCTTGACCCCAAATTCTAGGAGTCTAACCCAGCCTGGTGACCATCAGCCCGCCAGGCCGAGAGGATGGGGTGGCAGCAATCTCCCTGGCTGATGTGTTGAAATGCACTGTTCGCCCACCAGTCTAAAGGCCTGACCTCTGAACATCCTTTCGTCATTTCCAAAAAAACTTTTCCATGCACCATGTTTGGGACCAGGCAGGGATTTTGAACATCCTCCTTTTCTTAAACGTGGTTATTGCCACTTTCCTGGTAAGAAATCTGGCGGTGACAGCCACAGGCAGGTTTTGTACAAATGCCTTCTCCCCAGACTCTGCGTTCTTGCACTCTCCTGAGCACAGCTGCTTCCCACGGAAGAGCTCTGTGGTGAGAAGGAAGGTCTTGGCAGTCTCCACACGCAGGCCAGCTGCGGCTGTGTGCCTCAGCCTGTGGGCGGACACCAGGTTCCGTAGAAGCCCTGGCGCCTCACATTCTCCTCCGCTGTTGCAGCAGCTCTCGTGGGAGGGAGGTGAGTCCAGCGCTGCGGGGCCAGGCTCTGCGGGGCGGCTCCTCCGCAGGGTTCCCCTCACCCCCGGCCTCGCCCCCCAACAGCAGCCATGGCTCTCTCGTGCCACTTGAAAGTAACGACCAGGTTTTACGTCAAGAGGATATTTCATTTTTTCCTCTCTCTCCTCTACTTCCTCTTAGTGATGTTTTTATTCTTACAATGGAAGTGAAAATTGGAGATTAAAAAGAAAACCATACAATTTGTGAGATGTTGACAAAGTGAACCTCTGAGTTTGGCCATCAGCCAGACTTCAATTATGTTCAGTAAAGTAGTGTTCTCTGAAGGATGACGGTTTTAATGCTTATGAAGACGCCTTTGTAAAATGAAATCATGGCTCCTTAATATTCAGAAGATTCACTGTTAATAACAGTTTCTCAGGGGAAAATGGTTGGTTAACTTCTTCCGACGTCAACTGGGAGGTGTACTTCCACTTGGGGAAACTGGTAAATGGGGCAGCCTGGGGTTAGGGTAGAACCAGGTCTTGGAACTGGGAACCTATGGTATACAAATAAAAACCCTATGGTATACCTGTGGTTATGAGATGATTCTCCACTGGGTTGTGCTAAACCGTAAGTTTTTTGGACTAACACAGCAGCTTTCAGAAACCCATCTGAGAGTCGATCATTTACCACTGCAGAGGGGACAACCATACGTTAGTCACGGCTTATACGACAACATATGCTAATTAGGGTCTCTCTTGGCTGTGCTGTTCACACATTTGAAACAAGCTTTGGTCTTGTCCCACCTTGATTTTAATCCTCTTAACATTTCAGCCTAAGAAACTGATTAAGTCTACCAAAAATACAAGGTGTGGCTATAATTTTATGAGACTAATTTTCTTGTAAACAGGCATTGATGCTACATAAATAGTAATCTAAAACATGCATTGAACAATGGAATCATTGCTGTACTTTCCAGACTATATTTTGAAAGAAGCCATTTGGTTGCGTAAATTCTATTTTTTACATCGGTCTCAATGTTTCATAATCAGGTTTTGTGTCAGTTTTAGCAGTTTTTTTTTCTTAGCTACTGTTTTGAAATAGCAGAACAAAGTTTAACTCCTGAAAGAGAACTCCGTCATTGATGCTAATTCTAGTCAATGTTTTATAAATAAATCGCCAACTATAGCTGCTGCAGGATTAATCAAGAAAACTAAAAGCATGGGCTTTGATATTAAACAGACTTGGGTTCTAGTTCTCAGCTCCACTCTCTCTACCTGTGTAACCTAGAGAAGTTATTTTTTTTCTGGACATACCTGGTAAAACGGGGATAAGGACAGAACCTTTATCCCATACGGTTAGTAAAAATGTATTGAAGGAGTGTGACTATTTCTTCTTCATACAAGTTTACTGTGACCTACAACACTGCTGATGATAAACAACTTCAGCATTGTTTCTGCAATAAAAGCAAGTAACAGCCAGTTTTCACTTGAGTTCTCAAGTTTTATTATAACTTATATGAATACAGTTTCAGTGCAGGTTGATTCGTGCTAATGTGTATTTTAAACAGCTGCTCTTGGTGCATCCTTTCCTCTGCCATCTTCCCTGAGCCACTTCTGGCTGCACAGCAAGACAGTGGAAGTTTTCCCACTGGAGAGTTGCAGAGGTTTAGAACAGCAACTTCCAGAATGATATGCACTAAACGACAGGCAAGAGAACCATGGTCTTCTTTCCACAATACCTCTGTAATAAATGGCATTTTGAATCATATGCTTTAGCATTAAGATGCTTAACTGCAGTTAAACTTCACAGTTGCTATTAAAAAGCAGTCGGAATTTTCATGTGTGTGTATCCTCAGAGGTCAGGTTTCATGGGGCAGCTCTTAAAATCCCCCGGCCTTCCATGTGTGGAAGATAGCATTCTGTGGCAGAAGGTAGTAAATGTAATTTGTTAAACAACTACTGCATCATGTGGAATTTAAGTTTCTCTTTTCTGGCAGAACCGTGCATTACTCTCATGACTTTCTTCTTTAAAAGGAAAACCACACAGACATCTTGTTCTTGCTCAGGGATCCTTTATTAGAGGTTTCCATATTGTTGCAGACTCAGATCAGACTACAGAGGAAAAAATTATTGTACTTAGGAGAGCTGTAGTCACGAAGCAGTGGGAAGGCCCCTTCCAGCTAAACAGGTAGTTGCCAGCAAACCTAGCAACCAAACAAAAACCAGGAGGAAAACGCCCTTTCGTACGGACCAGCATGCCAGCTGTGACCTCAGAGAAGGCTTGGCTCCCGGACAGAAGGCCGACCCGTCCTGCTCTTGGCACGCACTTCAGCTCCGAGTCTGCCGCAGGTAAGGAAGCCAAATCCTCCAAGCTCAAACAAGTGGCTGGAGGAGTGTCCCTGTCGACACAGACACCCCCCTTTGGTCCCTATCTCTGGGGAGACACCTGACTGTCCTTTCCCAGAGCCACTGCCTGCAGAAAGCAAGATTTTGGCAGAATGGGCCAGAATGAGCACCGTGACATCAAAGTTACTTGGGAAAAATTATTCTGGGAGAAATATAGAAAACTAGCAGGGGACCAAGTTTGTGGAAGGAACAGCTGGCTCAGGGGGTCCAAATAATTCATTGCTCTCAACATTGTTCATTTTTTTGGTAGGTCATACATTTGTAGAGGAGGAACCAAGAGAGAAGAGCGGAGTGGGCTGCGGCCAAGCTGTGAGTCTCAGGTACATGTCCTTTGTTGCCTTGGTAACAGACTTTTAATTGCTTTCTAAGATCCAGAAGAGCCAGTCAATGTGTCGCTATAATCTTTTTTTTCTCTCCAAGCAACACCCCACTGTCACCTCCTATATCATTTTATTGGATTTTCTGTGTCACTCCTGAAAAGACCGCGGTGGCAGCTTTAGACTGCTTTACCTACTGGATTCACATACATTAAGAAAACTCAGCGATAATTTTCAAATGACGTTCTGGCCAGGGCTGAATAGGAAAACTTTATAACCAGTAGGTCCCCTGAACATAATACTTTTTTTTTTCCTGGTTCAAGTTTAGGACTAAATGAAGAAGAACTGTAGACATTCCAGAGGATAGTCATGAAAATGATTAAAGAACTGATGATGAAAGGTTCAAGGAAGTGGGATTACTTAGCCTGGAGAAGAGAAATTCGAGGGGTGATTTAATGGCAGTCTTCAAGTACAGTCTGCAGAGGGTTATTATGAGTATGGTAGCCAGCTGTTCCCCAGCTGTATCGAAAGTTAAAGGAGGGAAACAACTAGAATTTCAGCAAGAGAGATTTAAGTTAGACCAGTGATATCAATGGTTCTCAAACTAATTCAAGGGATAGAAAACCATTGTGGAAGACCATGAAATATTGATGTTTTAAACTTAAAATGTATATATAGTTTTTGCTAAATCAGATAACCAACTTACGTACTAGTATAACAAAAGCTTGAGGTGAAGTTATGGAATGCAAACTCAAGAATGGGAAAATGTAGGCTCTGGGGAGATGGGCGGAGGTTACAACCTTTGTTCACCACTGGGTCTCATGATTTGGGGAGCCCAGTTTGAGAACCAGTGAGCTATGAAGAGGGGTGGTAACCGCAAACTTGTGGGTGGCTGGGGCCCGCGAGGATCGTGGGGTGCTCAGGAGGGAAGAGGGTCACTCCCATCAGATTCCTGGTGACCCTCTTCTTTCCTTTGACCCTGCTTTATGTCTACACCTGGAGGGGGCAGCGCCCGCAGCCCCTGACACGGATGGCTCCTGTCTGCAAAGCAGCTCTGGCCCAGCCGGTGGGTTTAATTCATCAGCAACTTCACTCTTAATCAAATGACAACTTTTTTTTTTTTTCTTCAGTGTTTTATTACAAAGCTTCTTTTAAAAAATGCTCAGCACGTTAACTCAAACTGGAATGACAAACGTTAGATGACAGTTTTGGGCAAAGGCTGTGCCTTGCTGTTTAAAAAAATGGGTACATCAATGCTCATTTTAACTGGCGTAAAATCCCACTAATTGGCTAATAAAAACAGATACAAATACAGAACATTTAAAGTAAAAATGATTCAAGTGCTGGGCTTTTTACAACAAGGGGGGGCGGTGAGAAGGAAAGAAATGAAAATTCACTGCAAACTGGTCTGCTGAATGCATCTGTTAAGGTTTACTGTTTAAAAAAAAAATCAGAACTAAAAACAAGTGAAAGAGAACTGCCCATTGCTACCGACAGTGGATCTGGCTATTGCATTGTTGGGCTCGCTCAGACACCTTGCAGGGAGGGAGAGAGAGAAGCCACTTTATTGGACAAGCTGTCTCCCAGCAAGAGAAGGCTTCTTTTCATTTTTATTTCAAACTTTTCCAGACCTTTGAATTTTGTTTAAAAGCTCATAGCTAGCAAAATATACAACGAGAAAATTAAAACTAAAAAAAATTCAAGTTTAAAAAAAGCAAACGTAAGATTGATCCTTTTGCACTGTTAAATAAAAGCTTTAAGAGAAAGGAAGAAAAGAAAAATGAAGACAAAGAGGGAACTCCTCTGCTGCGGTGCTGGCTCCGGTTGCGCGTGGCGGGCGGACGCGGCCAAGTCACTGTCCTTGCCAGGTGACAGGTGCAGGAGGCTCTGGGAAGTGCACACAGAGATGAGGGGACCAAAGCTGCACAGCTGACCCGGGGCCTGCTAGCATTCTCATGTGCTTTTTAATTTCCTTTTGAAAACCCTTTTTATGCTTTATTTTGGAACTCGGCTCTTGCAGTAGACGGAAGGGGGGTTTGGCAGTGATTGTCTTTGTGGATCAGTGTCTGTAGCGGTGACCTCGGGGCAGAGCTGGTGTCACTGTTCCTTTGGGTTTCAGCAAGCTTCCATCTCCAGCAGAGGTCCCGGGGTCGCCGCCTTGGCTTTGCACGTCGGGAATGAGCTTCGTTTTCCACCTCAGGAAGGAACAAAGGACATGCCGTTAATGTGAATTTGCCACAGGCCTTTAAAAGACTGTGAGCTCTATTTCACGCAGCACAGGCCTTAAGACCTCTGCCTTTAATTAACCCATTTTGTTGATTTGGGAACAGCTAAAATGGATTGGCTGGTGGTAGCCAAAATGCTCAGAATACAATACAGAGTTAAGTATAATGCACTGAAATTTTCACCGCAGTTCCACGCATATATACGTACAGAGTTATGATGTAAAATGTATTTAAAACTTTGGGTCATGGTTAAAAAAAAAAAAAGACATGGTTGAAAAACACCTGTAGGAAATGGCCAGATGAAAAGGCAGACAACAGGCAGATCGGGGGGAGACTTATTATTCTGGGGCGTTTGGGGTCTTCAGTCTACTGCAGGTCTAAGACACAGTCGCAGTGCGCTGTCAGCTCCCGTGACAAGTGCCAAGACAACCGACGTGCTCTGTTCCCTCGTGTTCACAGCCAAAGGTACATAAGCCTCTCCATTTGCACTTAAGACTTTATGAATTCTTAACATTTTTTTTTCCTTTCTAACAACCTGGATCTCTTAACAAGTATCTTGAAGTACTTGTTGCTTGATATTGGTGATAATAATGATTTTCAAAAAAAAGAACCCCCAAATCCCAAAACCTTTAATGATCTGAGATTTTGAAAGCGATTAAAAGGTAGCAAGATGAGACAAAGACAGGAGCAAAGTAAAAGCTCCGCAAAGTTCCCTCCTTCCCTCCAGAGCGCACCTGCCTCCGCCGCTTTGAACTCAGACGGCTGCTTTCCTTCGCGGCAGAGCTGCCGGAAGGACCCTCCCTACCTGGGTCCCTCGGCAACTCTCTGTGCTTGTGGTAGCCTTGCTAGAAGCAGATGTTGCCTTTTAAAAATTAATTCTAAATCCTGGATTCCCTCATGCTTTTCAGTAAGTAGAAATAGAAGAGGAAGCTCTGACACAGATGAGGGATGAAAACGAAGCTCTAGATGGCAAGTTACGGTCTGCAGAAGTGCCTCTGACGGGACAGTGACCTGCAGAATGGAAATTGCAAGGGTCCTGCCCCGCAGGCTGCTGTGGGGAGGGGGTCTGGCTTACGCATTTCAGGGGCTTTTACAAAGTGCGCGGCACAGGGAGCCCTGTGAGCACGTCAGCCGGGGTCGTCACTGCAATTACTACCAACGCCGTCCCTGAGAATGACTGATCTGAACTGCGAAGAAACCACTTGTACCTCTGCGTAGCTGCTGAACAGAAAAAGCCACCAACAAGCAAACAAAATGGGAGCCCCACAGTGTTTTCAGCTGGATGGTCTTCAAGAATAATTCCAATTCCTATTCTGCAAAATCAACGCTTCCCTGCTTAACAGGAAACCCACGGTACAGTGTTGTGGCACTCTGATTTGACAGGGGCAACGATCCTTAACACGGGCATCAGAGAGCGACGGAGGACTGGGCCTGTCCCAGGAGAACGGAGCAGGGCCCCTGGCATGGCTGGTGGGGGCACACCACAGATTTCCAAAGGTTTGGTCCAGGTTGCTCTTCCTGGGAAGGTTTCCCTCTCATTCAGACGGGAAAGCACTCAGCTTCCTGAGGAGGCCTGGCCGTGAGGTCCTGGGCTGGCAGCCTGAGGTGCCCGCTTGCTGGTGGGGACCCTCTGTCCCTCTTATAGGAGCCGTCCCCACCCCGGCACAGGGGGCCCCTGCAGTAGTGAGGCACAGTCTCCATGACCCTGCCGGCCCCCCGTGCCCGAGCAGCGCCCTGTGCTTCCGCTCCGTCTCCCCGGCCTGGCCGCCCTCCCCGCCTCCCTCCTGAGCTGAGCGCGGGGATGACATAACCACTCAGACACAGTCAGCCTCTCCCTCAAGGACAGTATGGCACTTGTCCGGAAAGGATCCCACATCTCCTATAGGCCAGGGATTTCTACAGTCTCACATTTCCCCACCCCTCAGCCATCACCCACGGCGTCACCTCGGAGTTCCTCTGCAGAACCGCTCACCTAGAAAGCAGCTGTCCCCTGCAGGGATGCTTTCCTACCGGTGTAACTAGTGTTTTTAAAAATGGAAAGAAATCGCCTCACTGGTGGCGCTTTTAAAATACAGGGTTGACCAAGTCTTACCTCCAGAGGGGAGAAACGGGGGCCTTGCAGTGTAGCTTTGCAGATATAAAACAGGTCCCATCCAGATTCTTTTCAAGAAACCACAGGCATGAGGCTCCGGCGACTGGAGCCTTCCCACATCTGAGGCTTCGCTGGGGGCTGCGGCTGAAGCGGGGCCAACCCCGGCGAGCCCCGACACGGCGCCCGAGCCGTCTGCGCAATCAAAGCCGGCAATTACCGCGGGCTGCGGCCCGCTTCAAAGGGGGCAGCCACCCGGCCTCACAAGGGCTGGGGCTCCCCCCGCCAGCGGCCACCACGCGGACCATTTGTACAGGGGGTGCCCCGTCCAACCAAACCCTGACGCTCTCCTGGACCAGACTCCAGTCTTGACAAACAGAACCAGGAATCCAGACGGGCACAGTGACTGATTAGATTTCCCTGTATCGGGCTCCTAGAGACCGCAAGAGGGCCTGTTCTGGGCGATGAGCAGCCCGACCGGAGCCACCAGGGAGGACGGGCCTTGCAGAAGCGAAGAAAGGGAAAAGGCCAAAGATATGTAAAACTCTACCAAAGGCTGGTGCCTGGCCAGCCCCTTCCCCAGGCTGTCCTGTGGCGGGAAGGGCCAAGGAAACAAGCCTGGCGGTGACCCCCGTGCTGGGGGAGCCGCCTGTCAGTGCGGGCTCAGGACGCGGTCAGGCAGGGCAGCAAAGCTGGTCTCCGGAACGACACGCTCCCCCACCATGCGCTAGCACCTCCTTGCTCAGAAGTGTACGGAAGCAAAAAGAGCTGGACAACAGACCCTTCTTCCTCATCCTCGCACCCTACTCCCAGATGCTGCAAACAAGGAACAGGAACCTAGCAATGATTTCAGTTGTGACATTAAATCGATGAGAAGATATCAGTGATTAGTTTTGTGGGAGGTGGACGAAGACACAGATTTTTAGGCAAAAACAGCCCAACGACAGCACCACACACCTCATGCCGACTGCCTGCGTTTTTCTGCCTCCGGGGAAACCTGACAAAGGCCTGTTATTTTAGGGTGTGAACTCCCCTGTCACATGATGTCACGTGTGTATGAAGGAAGAGAAGAACAGACTTCTAGAGCCGGAAGCAGACACGACGGAGCTGGTTTAACCCTGTTTTAGCAAGACGGACGCATCTAGCCCTAAAATGACTGGCCCAAGGTGACCCCTAGAGAGTCGCGGGGCAGGGCTGCTCCCCAGGCCTCCCGGCACCACAGGAGGGACCGGCTGGTTGACTCCCAGGTGGCCTCATCTGTTCCTGACCCCTCACCAGCTTCTCTCAGAGACACAGTCTGCCGGGCCCTGGGACACGGACTTCACACGTGCGGTTCCGTGTAATGGCACGACGGCTCCGCATTTCCCGCCCATTTTCAGACAAGGAAATCAAGGGTGCGTGAGGTTGAAGAACTTGCCCCAAATCGCCCAACCAACAGGTGGCAGAGTGAGCTTTTGAGCTCCTACTACACACTGTCTCCTCCATCCCTCGGAGCTAAATTATCTTTACTTTCCTCTCTCCCTCCTACCTTCCATCTGTCTGTCTGTCCATCCCCAGGCAACGGCGCCTTTATCCTGGTGGAGCCAGTCTGCACCTAGAACGCTGCGGCCGCTCCAAGGCACCGTGCTCAGTCTGGTTCTCTTCATCATCCTGCTTTCAAACACATAAACTAACCCCGAAACGTAAGTCTCCTCTGAGACCGGAACTGTAACCTACGAACGCCAGCTTCTGCTCCTTGGCAGTGAACGTCACCCAGTATCGGAGAAAAAGGAAAAATTAAACACTGAGTTTTCTTTCTGCAGCTGAACTAGTCCTTAGTCCCAGCTCAAGACTAGTCAGTCCCCTAACTGCAAAGCTCTGAAGCAAAAAGACCACCGGAAGCTGGTGGCAGGGGGAGGGGGTCGCTCACCCTGTCCTTGGGTTCAGGGGATCCCACGGCGAGGCCGGCTGAGTCTGTGCAGCTCCCTCCCCGGCAGTTACTCGCAGGGAGTTACGATCAGTTAAGCCCGACTTTGGCAGCGTCAAGGTGACTTTGACGCAGGCCTGCCACTATTACGCCAGGGGAGTATTCTGTAGCTATTGGATTCTCTTCCTGATCACCCGGCCCCATGTGTCTCTTCTGTGAGGACACGCATCCCGCAGCAGGCTGGGCCCTCTAAGTCCCCGCTACTGCTGGAAACGCTGGAGAAACATTGGTGAGCAAAGTTTTGAAGAGGCGCCTGCAAAGGCCGCTTCAGTTCTGTAAAGTGAAGCGCGTCACGGAGGACGGTCACTGGCGGGGTCGCCCCAACTCATCCGCCCAGCTCCGAATTCTCCGCCAGTCCACATTCCTCTCACCTTAACACACGTTCCTCACGCTGAAGATGCCGACTTCACCTTCTAAAATAAAAACGAGGCGACAGGGTCAGTGCGCACTTTTGTCCTCCTTTTCAAACCACTATTTCCACGGTTATCGGGCATTTGTGTGTCTGGCTGAGCGTGCGCGGGTTAGAGCGGGGGCTCCGAGGACAGACGGTCCTGGGTGGGTTTGATCTCAGCTCCATCAGTTACTACCGAACCCCAGTTTCCTCCTCTGTAAAGTGGAGATAATAAACGTCTATACCTCACCACGCACGTTGAGGGGACCGCCGGGGATATATGTGCAGAGCTGGGCAGGCGCCTGCCTGGTGCGCCCAGCGGGCACAGTGGCCCGAGACTGGGGTTCGAGATGGTCCTGGGAGCCTGGCGCTGCTCACCTGCTGCCTGACCCCTCGACGGGGCTGAGACCTGCCCCTCCCCTGGACGGGGCCACCGCAGCATTCGGGGAGATAGCTCGGGCAGAGGCACTGACTAGACAACCTGGGGTGTGGCATGTGGTCCACAAATGACAGTCCCATTTCTGCTGTTCCAACTTCACACATCGCGTTTAGGGTAGCACGTGAGATCCACTGTATGTACATCTATCTTCTGGTAGAAAAGTAAGACCAGTGGAGTACTTTGCAAAATAATTAACATCTCTCTGAAACAAAGTCTCCAAGAGCACAAGAGTAATACCAAGAGGACAGCAGGAAAAAATATTCAGAGAAGGTACCTGAAAATTTAGAAAATTGCAGGCTACATATGAATTAAATCTGAAGCAAAAAAGTGAGCAGTTCTGTTCAACTGAAATACTCTTAACGTTTCTCTCACTCTGTCAAAAGAACCAAGTGGCTTTGCTGGAGCTCACTGACAGCATCGGCAGGTCACTTCACTCACCTGGGTCTCGGACACCTGCAGCATCAGTGTCAAAAGAACAGAGCTGAGGAAAAGGAAGTCCCCAAGCCTCGAGGCGTCACCAGAGTGCCATGAAACTAAGGCACACTTCACCCCTCCTTACTAGAGCCCCGAGACCCCATCCAACTTTTAATTTATATCTTATTCAATTAAGCGTCACTTTTCTGGCTCCTAAATCCACACAGCAGAAGAAAGGCATTAGTGTGGGGGAGAGGGACAGTCCCAAACCGCAAAGGAGACACACGCACAAGAATGATAAAAAGTTTCTTAAAATTCCACATTATCTGGGGTCATTTGGAAAAGCGGCAAACCACTGTGCTCCTTGCAGCTTACGCTACAGGGTCTGTGCACTATGAAATGACGGCGTGAGGTATTGAGAAATATCCCAATTAAGTTCACTGTACTCTGGGGAAGACAGAGCTGCATCCAAAAGTGTTTTTTAAATTTACATATTTTGACACTTACAGATGTAAACCTCGTTCTTTGGGAATGCCATTATCCAGAAGGGCTCATTTCCACACATAGCTCAGTGATAAAAAAACATTAAACAAAGTTTGTCCAAAATAATTTATCTAATAAGCTATTTGAGTGCACTGATCTTAATTCCACTTCGTGGTCTTTCATGAACAATACCAAACAGGAAGCCTCTCCCGAGGGTCTGACAAGCCTCGCGTCCTTCTCCCGCTCCTAGTCCTTCTCCCCGCCCCAGTCCTCTGTTACCGGCCTCCGAGTCTGCTTCTCTAGGCAACGTGCACACAGTTCTAGCTCTCGTCATTATGAAGGAGAGAAGAGAGAATCAATGGAAAGGATAACGCAACAGACGTCGTAAAAGCTTTCACCGCCCGTCTGAACCTCTCCCGATTTCTTCGCGAAGGCCCGGCGGTCCGATGACACCGCCGCCTGGCTCCCGCCCCAGCCCCGCCCGTCGCTCCTCAGTGGAGGCCTGCTGACCTGCCGCTCCCCGCAACTCTCCCAGCTGCGACCCGCCCGAGGCCAGAGAAGCCAGCCCCCGACTGCCCGTTTTGTACGACTGACCTTCTCCTCTGGCCACAGGTGACGACGGGTTGGGGTAGAAGTTTCAGCCAAGCGGGGCTAGCCAGAGTCCCTTCACGGAATTTCAAAGAATCTTCCTCTCTTTGGGAAACTGATAACGTAACAATACGAAAGCTTGGGAGCTCTAGACGTGCCGCTCAAAAGAACCGAAGATGCCGACCTGCAGGGGGCCGTTGGAGGCGATTTCTGGGAGGGGCAGATCTAAGAGGCAAGAAAAGCATCTGGGCAGCTTTCCGAGGGCATCTTCTAGCACTTTCCTTGCCCCAACTGCACTACTGTCCTTGGGTTCACAAGATGCTCCTGTATGTACAAATACACGTCCCTCTCCCCCTCAAGCTGGCATGGGTGGCCTCCTGCACTGGTGGTCCAGAGGCTCCCAGGAGTGCACCCAAGGGTCCTAGTGAACAGTCAGCGTTTGGAAACCTGCAGTTCCCACGCTACTTGGTCTAGCCACACGGTGCCACTGTGCTGCCATCTCAGCGTAAGACCATGTGACCAAGCCTGAGCTCAGCAGTCGGATCTGAATTTTCTAAGGAGCGTTGTAGCCAAGTGTTACTGCCTTGTGGACGCTGCAAGTTTTCTACTCGTCTGTGACGCGCATGGCAGGAACCTGCGGACACAAGCTGCAGACACAAGCGTAGTGAGAGGAGGGAAGACGTAGGGAGGCCGGCTCCAGACTGGAGCGTTCCCAGAGAAGGGGCTGTGTGGGAGCCTCTCCAGACCACTGAGACCTCTGTCCCCTTAGGCAGAGTGAACTGGCCACCCCAGGCAAGACAAATGACAAGCCAGCAGTCGCTTCCTTGGCATCTTACCGCTGTGGTAAAATGGCAACACAGGGTCCCCCACCGGGCTGGCCGCCGTTCTAAGGACACTTGCAGGCCGAGCGCCAGGTCAGTGCTGAGCAAGGCCAGATGTTGTCCCAGGAGGTTACACCTGGGCCCAAGGGGAGCTGCATAGCCATGTGTTGCCATGGCCGCGGTGTGACGCTGGTTCTCTGGAATCTGACAGCCCCCAGCCCCAGACTTGGGCTCCCTTCCCTAGCGTTCCGAATGCCTGTGAGTCTTCTGCTTGTTTAGTAATAATTCTAGGTCAGGTGCTTTCTAAGCATGATACAAAAAGATGAAGAATGGGAAATGGGATTTTTAACTTTCTAGTTGTCAAAGCGTTGATTTTCACTTGGGGACTTCGGACAAGCCTCAAGATTTCTCCAGTTGCCTGCGACCTTCTTTTAATTTTACTATTTTTTAAGAGCTTGGCTTTGTTTTCTAACTCAGCATGTCAACCTAGAAGCTTACAGATAATGTCGGTGACCACATTTGCACTTGTGGAAAAGAATTCAGAGCAAACATCAGGCAAAAGTGGCAAACTTACCAGGATGAGCTTCAGAAATTACAGGAAAATAAATGATTTCCCCCAACTAGACCAGTGAACATACTTAGAACACTCCAGGGCCGAGTCTCGGGCTTCAGGCAGGGCTCCCAGCTCCGGGCTGCCGTCTCCCTTCCCACTCTGCAGCTGGGTGGCTCCGAGGACACGGAGCCCCAAGTTACCCAGCCTTAAGCACCTCATCAGGCTCTCAAACACCATCATCAACCGAAACACCAGAAACACTTCTTTTTAAGATGTAAATCCAAGCACAGCACGATTAACTCCTGCATCCTATACTGTGCTTAGCAGCGACCTCTCCCACACACCTCTTGGCCCCAGAGAAATAAAGGCTGAACTTTGTATTTCGTAAAAAACACATTTTCATTTTTCATTTAGTTCAGCAAGCCTACGAGATAAAGATCATGCCAAATCCAAAAACACAGCGTGGGTGAACGTGTCTGTGTGTCTAGATCTGCCTACCTCTTAAACGTGGATTGTTTAAACTAACTCTTTGATGTTATATAATCAAAGGAAATACTATATAATGAAATATCTAAAAATATCTTTTCGGTCTATTAATGTATAATTTGGAAATGGCGGGCTTTTTGTATTTGTTTTGCTCGTATTTGCATTTGTCCAGAAGCCCGCAGAGCAGAGGCAGCACTGCCAGGAGCCCCGGCCACGCTGGGGAGGGGCCGGGCGGTGGCCCGCGCAGGAACCGAGAACAGCCGTGTCGCGCGCACGTCACTTTCAGGATCAGGCGGGGCCTCTGCAGCTACACGGAACCACTCCGACTCCGGCAAGTCAGTAAGTGAAACAGAGCCCCGCGTCCCCCTGACGGCACCGGGAGCAGCGCGGGCCGCGAGAGCAAAGCCCCCGGAAAGCTGGGCTGGACGGAGCGGCAGGCGGGATCCTGGAGGCCCCTGCGCACAGTCCTGTCACGCACGCCGCAGAAACCAGAGGCCCAGGGGCCGTCGGCGACCTGCCCCGGTCTGTGCGGTGTGCACAGGCTGATCTGAGAGAGCGGGGGCCTCGCTCCGACACACCCGCTCTGTGTCCCCGGTCTGTCATTTCTCTGCGTCTGCTCTGCTCCACAACAGAATGCCCGTGCGTCCTTCGGGGACGACAGTGGTCACTTCTGAGAGTCGCCTCCTCAGAGGCGCCTTTCCGGACCCCACAACCTCACGCAGACCCCGGGTCACCGGCTCCATTCTTCCTACAGCACACTCTCCTGCTCATTCGTTACAAACTTCCTCGCGGCAGCGCAGTGAGCACTGAGCGCGGGACCTTCTCCTCCAGCACCGCGCCCGAGTCCTACAACTCTCTACCTGGCGTCCACGAGGTGCCCAGCAAACGCCGACTAAACAAGTCACGCACAGAACGGTTTCCGAATTCCCAAAACAAAGGGGCAGGGAACAGCAGTATTATCGGTCCTGACTAACTGAAATCTTCGTGAACGTGAGTCTGCGCTCCTCTCTGCTCCGTGACTCCTGTCCGAGGACGGCCAGTTCTGCTCCCCAAACCGGGACGGTGTGGGCACAGCAGCCTCAGAGGCCACACGGCCGAGCGGAGGAGGAGAGGGGAGAACAGCACCAGAGACGCGCGGCCAGCTGGAGCCCCACAGGCTGGTGGCTCGATGAGAACGGTGGTTGGCGGAGGACGGTTTTTTGTTTTTCGTAACCTTTAGAAAAAGTAAGCGACCCGGCCTCATCTTTTACATCTAAAATAATGTTAACTGTGGAGAACATCCAACGGAATACCAAACTATGAAGTACAGGAATGCATTTTGGCATGACTTTTAACAGATAATTACCTTCAAAGATTTTGGTGCCGACAGAAGAGGACTGAATCCACAAGTGCCGGCCCTTAGCGCCCTGCGCTTCTGGGGCTTTCGATTAAGAGGCAGAACGTGGAAAAAACTGCCGGCCGAGCCTAAGTGTTCAGTAATTAAAAGGACAAGATTCTTTAAAAGAAAAAAAAAAAAAAAAAGCACGTGCTTGTGCTTTGTACTGGATTTACTTCTACTAGGATGCCACTAGCCTCTAGGGGACAGGGCCGTGACCGAGTCTTATCTGTGGCTCCTAACAAGCAAGCCGGGCGGCTGGCTCAGAAGACATCCTCGATTAATAGCCCTTAAGTCAAATTAAATGCAGACATTGTCCATAATCATGGCCTTTTTTTGGATACACTGTTTGACAACTTATGTAAAGGGATGGTCCCCCTTTCACTTGGAGAAACCCTGCCACTCAGTATTAGCTGAGAAGAGTTTTGATATCATGAAACTACAATGATGGGATTTTTAAAAACCTGGTGAATTTGAATAAAGATCAAGAAAGTTTCGTAGAGAAGAGGGCAACCAACCAAGACTCCGTAGGAAGGAGGAACCTGTGAGCTCTGACCGCGCCGGAGGCGAGGCCTGGATCACACACGGACGACTGCAGGCGGCAGATACCGTTATTCCCATTTTACAGATGAGGAAAATGAAGATTAAAAAGCTGAAGCAGACCGACCAGGCAATCGGGTGATTTAACATTCACATCTATTTGGTACCAAAATCTCGGCTGGCTCCTTTGACAGAGCTGCTTGAAATCTCAGCACCAAACTCAGTTTTAAGAGTTTAGGTTAAGGTCACCTGGTTTAGTCGGGAGCCAGGTGATTTGCAGGACAGTGTTCTCCTCCTAAGAAAACTGTGCAGAGACAGCGTGTGCAGCGCCCTCCGTCTGCACTGAGACGTAGCGGTGTTGCCTGGGCCGGGCAAGGATTCCCAGGGGCCAAGGCAGTGAGGAGAGGCGGAGCTCAAGAGTGATCTAAGGTTCGCACGGCAGGGGGAGGTAGAGGCAGATTCCCACCAGGTGGCACGTACTCTGTCCTTCAGGCAATGGAAAGCACCGACTATTTTTAGGTACGGAAAAGACACACTCGACTCATGTTGGAGAAAGGCTCTCTGAGAGCGACATGAAGGGTGAATGGCAGAAGCTAAGTCTGGAGGCAGAAGCATTGTTCAAAGGCTGCGTCCAGATGCAAAGTCTGAGCGCCTAAGTGGGGCTGGGCTGACGGGACCTGGCGATTCACGGGATGTGGGTTCCCAGAGGGAGAGCAGAGTCAGAGGCAACGTCTCTGGAAGAACTGTCACCAGGAGATGCAGAAATATGTAAATTCAAAGCTTAATAAAGACCAAGCCTCAAAAGCCAGGTTCCCTGGGCTAGTGGTCATGTGGATAAAAATGAAAACATTCTAGTAAGAAGAAATAAAGCTAATATTACCTATAAATACTAGCGTGAAATCTAGCAATGGTTACCAATAAAGTACGTGATAGAAGAAATACGGTTAATTTAGTAAGTACCCCTGCCGTATTTTTAAATACATGAAGCACATCTATCTTACTCACTGGAAACAAAGTATTTTTATGTGTCTACATGTCATTTCAATTAAGAAAAAGTCTCCACAGACAGAGCAAAAACTCTGAGTCCCAGGCTGGACGGGTGCTCCTCAAACCCACCCCGGATTTGCTGAGTGAGATGGCATTTTGCTTACTGCTTACGGTCATTTGTTCTTTTCTAAGTCGGCAGATTTGCCGCTGGTCAGTAAGAAACGGTTAAGAAGGCGGGGTTAGGAGGAAGGGGACGGACAGACAAAAGCACACTAGATCGCAAATACGCGGCCGGTATAAAAACCACCAGATTTTTAAGAGCACGAGTTGGATGTTGGCGGTGTTTTCCTCTTTCAGGAGCAATGTCGAAGGAAATTAATCCGAGCAGAAGATTCACAAGCAAGTGCCTTTTTAGAACTAACGTCAGCGGTAGGACCAGAGAGTCGTTCTTACCATGCTTCAGATGTAGGCAGCTGTCATTCTTGGACCTGTACCTGCAGAAAATTGTGTCTTTAACAAATTTTTATTGAAGAGGTTCTCGTACATTCCAAATACGTAGTAGCTACAACACCACGTGGACTTGTTTGCTTTACTTTTATGGTTCTTATACCAGCCATTTTTATTTGTGCCATTCAAGTGGTGGCCTTATTTTCCATAAGAGAAAAAGGGGAAATAAATGGGACCTCACTGATGCCTCGAATTAATGCGTAAGGAAGACAAACCTTATCAGTGTTTTGTATTTTTTTAAAAAACCCAAATCACAGAAGAGATTCTCAAGGGGATACAAGGTAGCATAGTGTGTAATTATGATAAAAATGATACTTTAAGGAGTTATGCAAATAGAAAAAAAGCAGAAGTGTTAAAGCAAAGAGAACACACACAACAAAAGCAAAAAAACCCAAAACAAAACAAAGACACCCCACGGTTCACAACCAGGACTCCGGGTGACAGGGTTTGGGCAAGAGTTTCTACATGTACCTCCACATAGTCACGTTTAAAAGGAAGGTCTTTTAAGCATTTTTAAAGCATTTCAGGAGGAAAAGCAGAGCTGAGGAATCACAAGGTACAGCCAAGACGGAAGGGTACAGGCTGCCGTACGTGGCACCTGGCAGAGCCCGAGGACGGACGGGAAGGTCACATGGTGCCTACCTGACGTAGATTCCTGCAGTTTCTCTCTCTTCCTCTTCTTTTTCTTACCCTGGAAGGAGAGAGGCACACGGTCACATCCCAGGCTGCGCCATGCACACAGAGGAGGACGTGACATGAAAGCACGGGCAGGCGACGGAGGTGAAGACGACTCTTTGTCTCTCTCCCTCCTCACCACCTGCGTCTAAGCAGGACAGTCGGAGGGACGTAAGTGATCTCCTTGCGACCTTTGTCTCTACAGCTTCGTACTGAACATCGGTGCGGACGCTGTCAGCAATCAATGTCACACACACACACACACACACTCACAGGCAGGAACGGCGCCGTCCTCGGGCTGAGGCCACAGAGCCCCCTGCGAGGACGGCCCGCTCGCCGCGGCCTCCCTTCCTTCCTGACCGCCCCGCACTCAGAACCCGCCTCCGGCCTGCTCCGGGCAGAGCCTGCCGTGAAGTCCACTGCGTGGCCGAAAGTTCCAGCGTGGAGCCGAGTGCCGCCGGCCCTCACGGCACAGGCACGACACGGCCGAGGAGAGAGGCGGAAGGGAGGACGGAACCTGGGAAAACCGAAGAGGATTTCGAAGACGTGCCTCCGCCAGTTAGGGCCTTTCTGCCTCAGACGGACGTGGCTGTGCACACACTTTTACATGCGTGTCAAAAATCACGCCAAATTTAAAAACTCAGGTCCTGCTGTAAAGTGTCTAATTTTCTACTTTCCTTCATAATTACTTTGCCCTCAAAAATAATTCTAATAGGGTATTAGCCACAGTCTACTTACGGTCAGTGACCGAGTGCATTATGTATCTTCAAATAACTATACAGAGCACATACATCCACTCTCTCTCTTATGTCTCTTGTAATGATCACATCAGCAAATAAAAATAAAACTGTAAGGTTACATTGAATGTATTTTGTGACTTTATGAAAGTGTGTACGTGTTTATGCACCTCAAGGCAGTTTTTCTTCCTGTTGCCTGATCATTGAGGCCTTAAAGCTGCAGACAGTTGACTGCAACTGTCCTCACAAACGCCAAGGCTAACGGCAGGTATCGGCGACCTCGGGACAGGGCACGTCGGAATAACGGCGTCTTCTTCGAAGATCAGTAAAGGTGCCCTGGGGAGGGGAGCTCACGGGCATGCCCCGTCTTCCTTTCTGATGGAACCACTGCAGGTTCCAGAAGTTGCCGCGAGCTCGTCTCACGCGTCTGGAGCCTCATCCCACACTTTCGCCTCCTCCCGGCTCCCACTGCCCTGCCGCGCCGGCTCAAGCGTCTTCTCTTCCGGGAAGCTTCTCCGCTCCACACCCGGGGCAGAACCGGGGCTCCTCCTCGGGGCTCCCGGTATGACCGAGCTCCTCGCGGGGGCTGTCACGGGCTCTGTCCCCAAGCCCATCGCCATACAACCGTCAGCTGGCGGAGCACCGCCCGGGCCTCTCGCACCAACCGCGTCCCCCGGCCGGCACGTGGCGACCAGGCCCAAGGCGACGCGCTTTGCTGCCGAGGGAGATGACCTATAGCGTGTTCTAGCACAGACCGGCGTTTCGAGACAACTACGAGTGTGGTAAACAAAAAGAGCTAGGTAGTTTGGATATATTAATGTCAAGTTACACAAAAATATATTTCATCACGATGAAATAGACTGTATAATTCTGGGCAGCATTAAGAACTGAAATCTCCAAGAATACAAATATTTGGCTAATCTCACCCAAGAAAATGCGTGCACTGTTGATTCGTGAAAACCTCAGCTATTAGCCAAAGTTATAAAAACAAACTGAAATTATAAAATCTATGATGCCATAGGGCATTTTAACATTAATCACTGAGATGTACGTTCACTACAACCTCACTGAGGGTCGGGGTAACATTCTGGCACCGAACGCCTCGCTTTGTCTTTAGCTTCCATTCCTATCCGGCACTGTTACTCCAACGACAGTATCTCTAGCTAAAGTGCTGCCACTGATGGGCTTCTGTCTGCTTTACTAATTGATGGGCTTATTTTGATTATTATAAAAAGGGTGCAAACCTGGGCTTTCCCTTCATTCAAGGGATATACAGAGCAATTCCCTTTAAAAACTGTGCACAGGAAACTCTTTAAAGGTGGATTCGCAGGACACTAGCTTTCTTTAAAACTACTCTCTTCCCATCCTTCCACATGGGGAAAGAAGAGAGGGAGAGAATATGTGGGTATTTCATGTCTTTTTAAACATTAAAACTCATTACTTATGAATCAGAGAAAGAAATGTAAAGGCATTCCACCAGCAACGCTAACTAAAATCCGCAGCACAGCAGAGCGCACACAGGGCGGAGAGGGGAGACCAACTCCCCCAACTCAGGCAAAGCACGTCCAGGACAGGATGAGCAGACCCCACTTTTGAAACCCCTTAGCTGGGGGACTGACCTTCCCACGCAAAGGGCCTCGCAGAGGCTCTGCACAGAGACGGCAATCACTGCTCGGAGAACAGAAGCCCGGTTCAGGGGCAAAGATTCTTCAGCTAAAGCAGTCTTAAGAAGGGACTCAAGACTGAGCCAGTCACTCGGGAGCAGGGAAACTGCGTCGAGTTTGCAGTCAGAGAGACCTGGGTGTAGACTGCAGCTTAGCTGCCCACTGCGTGGCCTTGGACAAATTACTTCGCCTCTTCCACCCCTCTATCCCCTCACCTGAGAAATGGAATAATAATATGCTCGTGCTGCTGGATTGTTGTTAAGGATTAGAAAATGATACAGAAAGAATTTAAAACAGTTCCTGACGATCAGCGTATGGTAGTTACTAACGCACTCAGCAGAGTGGACTCTGCTGCTCGAAAGTAACAAACAGCAGGACTCGAACTTCCCATGTGGCCGTCGCAGACAGCGTGTGAGCTCCAGATCCCGACCAGTGAAGTGACTTTTTCTGTGTGGCGCATTACAGGAAACCAATCGTGCAGCCCATTTCCAGAAATAAGTTGACACGTGTTGACGACCTCGGACTCGCAACCCTGTCATCATCTCTGTGGGAACGTCAGTCCCACAGGAGCATCTACGGCAACAGCCTCGTATTAAATTGTTTATTGATCGAGGGCTTTGACTTTGCCCTCTTTAAAAGGCACTATTCAGACTGTCCTTGCTGGCATCTCCAATGCTAGTCCTACACAGAACACAAGAATCACTGTAGACTGAACTGTGTATCCCCTCAAACTCATGTTGAGATCCTAACCCCCAGTGTGACGGCATAATAAGGAGGGGCCTTTGGGAGGTGCTCAGGGCATGAGCAAGGGGCCCTGGTCAATGGGAGTCGTGCCCTTATAAAAGAGAGCATATTTGTGAGCAGCCTGGACAACATGTCGGGTCCCCATCTTTACAAAAAATTTAAAAATAGAAAAGTTAGCCAGGTGTGGTGGTGCATGCCTACTGTTCCAGCTATTTGGGAGGCTGAAGAGGGAGGATCACTGGAGCCCAGGAGTTTGAGGTCATAGTGAGCTATGATGACGCCCCTGCACTTCAGCCTGGGCAACAGAGCAAGACCCTATCTCTAAAAAGAGAAAAGGAAAAAGAGAGCGAGTGACCTTAGAGAGCTCCCTTGCCCCTTCCAGCTTGTGAGGACAGAGTGAGGAGACTGGAAGCGAGATCTCACCAGAAACCAAACCTGCCGCACCTTCATCTTGGACATCCAGCCTCCGGAAGTGTAAGAAATTAATTTCTGCTGTCTCTAAGCCTCCCAGTCTGTGGTGTTCTGTTACAGCAGACTGAATGAACTAACACAAGAATGATCTTCACAATTTAAGAGCTTGAATAGTCAAAATTATTCCCCTCTATAAAACTTTAAATATATCATTTATAATACAGTTTCTCAGAAACAGTCTTTGCCATATCAAGACTACATTAGTAAAATGCTCAAACATCACAGTAATAAAAGAACTGGCAATATAAATGAGGTATTTCTTGCCAATAAAATTAGTACACCTTCAACATGATAATACCTACTGTGTCTGAATAAAATATGTAGTAGACGTCGGGGTAATATGATTCTTTTTTTTTTTTTAACCCAGTTCTAATTAGTCTGTGGCAAAACAGAAACCTGAATACAGTGATTATAAGAAGCGTAAAATGATACAATCCTTTGGAAAGCAACTTGACAGTATGTATCAAGAACTTTAAACTACTTATATCCTTTAACTCAACAATTCCCAAAAAACAGCTATGTACAGACATGTTCACTGCAAGATTATTTGCATTTGTAAAAAAAAAAAAAAAGATAGAAAGCAACTTAAATGTCTAAAAGCAGGAAAAAATGATTAAGTAAATCGTGACATTCACGCAATGGAATTTTAATATATGTGCGCACTATGCTGTGGCAGAAAGATGCTTTTTATGTGTGAGAGGAAGAAGGCTGGCACAAAAGTGTGTGTGCACCCCCACATACGAAAAATAAAACACTAAAAGAAAATACTAGAACGTAGGATAAGTAGTTATTACTAACGTTTGTTGCCTTTACATGGTAAAATTACGGGCTTTTGGTTTTATCTTTTTAATCAACATTTTAATGAAAGGTGCTTCTTTTTTTTAGGAAGAAGCTTTATCTAAAAAAATGCATTAGCACCTAGAGCAGAAACAAAAACTACCATGCCGGCTCAAAGCTTTCGTGACGCAATACAGCCACGAAATCTTCGTTACGAAGTTCATTAACTTCCCAAAATGGGAAATAGTACGAGCGTCGTATACGCCCTAAAGCACGCTTCCTCTGTGAAAGCAGAAGGAAAGGAGCGCACGTGGGGAGCCGCGGGGCGGGGCCTACGCGGTGTGGGGAGGGGCTTACGCAGCGAGGGGAGGGGCCTACGCGGGGCGGGGCGGGGCTTACGTAATTGTCCCGCGCGGACCAGCCTGGGTAGAGCTGCATGTGCAGCTGTCTCTCCTTCCGGGCCAGTTCGTAGTATTTGGCCTGCTCTTCTCGCGAGAGGGCGTGCCACTGAAACGGGGAGACAGAGACGGAAGTAAGCAAAACAGCAACGGTGCGTTTCATGATTCCAGCATCAAAAAGGTGAGAATATTAAGCATTTAAACTTTGATGTATCTTTAAACGGCAGAAGACGAAGTGCCACAGAAATCTACGTGGCGTCTGGCGGCTAGAGTGAGACTCAGACTTTGGTTTCTTTGTCCCGCTCTCCGATATCACGCGAAACGCATCAAAGTCAATCGAAGTAGTCAAAGTAAAATGATCTCTGTCACCCACCCCTTCTCTTTTCCAATATAAATCAGAACTTTCGCTGGTGAACCTCAACACCCAACTTAGCCCTTTTTCATAGTTTGCAGCATATTCTGATATCTGAGCCCGAGTCCTATTTATTTATGCAAAGCGTGATAATTTCCAGATGTCTTTTAAAACAGACACACCCTCTCCTCCCGTGGGCATTCTCTCACTGTGTCACATGAGGAGTCTGAACCCTTAATCACATGACGCTGTCCATAGGGAGAGAGACATCAGAAGTCGGTCTGTCTGTCCCAGTCTCTCGCCACCTCGCACTGCCTCTACCGACCAACAGCTTTCTAAACTCGGAGCGCCCAGCGACACCTTCACAGGCAGGAAAGATCAGCCTGGACACAATGGAACAGATCACCTTTGGTTTTTCTGAGAAAGCACTGATCCCCTGGCACTTACACCGTTAGTTCTGGTGCTAAATAAATATGATTTGCAAGAGACTAAGTGTTACCAAAAAGGAAAAAAAAAAAAAAAAAGTCGAAAAGAAAAAAAGTGACAAGAAAGAAGTCTTCCATTTTAAATTTGTTTGTTAATTTGACAAGTATTATTCCCCTATATACAACACTTTTTAGTACTGCAATATGTCCGTATAATTTTACGTAATTTATGGCAGCTTTCATAACTTGGTGAGAAAACTTAGGATCACAAATACAAATTAACTCCCAAAATACGTATCAAGGTTGGGTCTTCTGCCCAAACAGCCAGGTATTTTTCAGTTAAAGCTGGAAACTTAGGTTGACAAGAAGACCTCAGCTAGCAAAACTGAATAAAATGCCAGGAGAAAAAGCAGGGCACAAACTAGACTATTTATTTGCATTTTCAATTGCTTTTAGTTCCCTGATATTTCTAATGCACAAAACGTACTTGCAAATAAAAGATCATATATCTAATACATTGGGTAAAAAAATAGTGGTACTGAAGTTTTACATTGAAAACAAAAATACAGACTAGAAAAATGGTCTTTCTTTAAAGGAATTTCTGAAACACAATTGACCAAAATCACTTTTCCATCTCTTTGCTTATTGAAAAATTTAAAGTTTCTAAAAAATCAAATTTCATGGTCAAGGTTTCACAAGTTGTGGGGAAATGACCCATTTAAATTCGAAGAAACTCAAACAGTTCCAAGACAAAACATTCTCACAATAAACTTCTCATAAATGGAATTCCTTTATTAGCCAGAAAGGTCTGAATAGAAAAAGCTCATTTTAAAATAAGATTTGTGCTATTCTTATTTATAATATGAATTTAAAATAAAATTTTAATTCATATGAATGAACATTTCTATTTTAGAGTTACAGTAAAGATGAATAAAAATCAAAAGATAAAATGTTCTGGGATGGATTTAAGATCCACTTTTAAGAACCCTAATTATCCCAGTGTAAAACTTCATGATTTCAAAGCCAGGCACTTTAAAGAGCCAGCAGAGGCTGCCCCGCCAGAGGGGGGCTCTGAACGGGGAGCTGAGAAAACCTGATCTTAATCAAAGATCTCAGAGACCTATAAATAGAAACAGGTGTCTAAATCAAAGACAGAAAGACCCCAAATGAGAACCATCCTTTAGGATACATGCTCGGGTCTGGGGATTGTTAAGGGAGCTGAGAAAGTAGCAATTGTTGGAGACGTGCATTAAAAATAGGAAGCATATCTTCATATCATATCCTCGCTCTCTTGGGCAGGAGAATAATTCCCGCTGGAGGGCCAGGGGGCCTTTAACAGGGAAAAGAAGAAAGAAAAAGCTAAGAGTTTTCCACAGCTCAAATGAAAACAGCGACCCTTCTTCTCCTCTGATTTCTTCTTTTAAAGACTCAAGAAAAATAGTCATCAGCTTTTAAGGCGGAGTTCTTCGAAGATGATGGGAATCAGTCATCTGCTATGATCTGGCTTGGGAAATCATTGTAATTATTGTTATTAAGTGTTTAAGAATCCACAGGGAGATAGGGCATTGTACACAGGTCACCAAAAAAAAGCTATAATCTACCACCGCACCCTACCCACGAAACCCTAGAGTCTCGCAGATTGGAAATAGCTGCATTTTGCAGCTACCCGATGGGAATCGATAATGCGAGGAGGCCTGCTTGCCTGCTGCTCACGCGGACTGGCAGCCTCCTGAGTGTGTTCTGCTGTGAATGCACGTGTATCAGGTTTGGAACAGATGCGGTGAGAATTGTCATCAACAATAGCGAACACACGATGCTCTGTGTTTCACACGGGTTGTTAGACCCTCCCTCACCTGAATGTTCTCTTGCACATCATGAATTTCTTGAGAGTTTGCAAAAACACATGCACAGGGTCATAAATTAAGAAGCTGCCACACATATATGAAGAACATTAACAAAGTAAGATGAAGCATTTCTAAAATTATGATGTAATTACAGTGAACATGTAACCTGAGCTAGAGAAATTCAAATGTTTTCCGCCACTCTTGGGATACCTAACTACAACAATTTCACTCCTGTGAAGAGTACCTGGCTGCACTGGCCAGTGTCCTGGCGGTGGTTAGATAAAGAATCTGAGAGCGTCTACCCTAGGAGGAGCCTAGTGCCACAGCAGATGCTCAGGAAAACATCACAGCACAGGTGACAGAAGGAATGAAGGAAAGAGGCAGTCAGAAAGCTGACACACGCACACTCGGAGAACAGAGAGCGGGCCAGGCTCATGCCTGCCATCCCAGCACTCTGGGGGGCTGAGATGGGAGGATCACTGGAGCCCAGGAGTTCGAGACCAGCCTATACAGAATATTTTAAAACATAATTAGCCCAGCATGGTGGCATGTGTCTGTAGTCCCAGCTACTCGGGATGCTGAGGTGGAAAGATCACTGGAGCCCAGGAGTTGGAGGCTGCAGTGAGCTATGATGACACCACTGCACTCTAGCCTGGACAACATAGCAAGACCCTGGCTCAAAAATAGATAAATAAATAAAACAAAATAAAATAAAATGAATAAAATCAGAGAGCCACCTTTCTAGAATCAATACTTCTTGGGACCACATAAATTCTTCCAATTAAAGAACTGGAAGCACAGTGGAGCAGATCCGCTGTGTCTCAGGTGTGGCCACATCTATTTGCCAGGCGGGTCCCCCACTAGCCTGGCTGCAGCTCCCCAAAAGGCTGTGTGCTTTCCTGCCTCGGGGTCCGCACCCACCTGTCCCCCGCAGCATACAGCCAGCCCCCCTCTCTTCGCTCATCTCCCGGGTCTCAGCTTCAGGACAACTTCCTCGGAGGGGCATTCCCAAGCCCCTGTTGTTCCTTCTCATCGAATCTTGCTGTTTGTTACCCACATTATTTATCGCAATTTTACTTATATATTTATTGGGTAATTGTCTAAGGTCTGTATCCTGTCACAAAACTTTAAGCTCCAGAAAGGCCGTATCTATTTTATACAGCAGTTACTCCCTACTGCCTAGCTTCATGCCTGGCACGAAAAGACACTCAGTAACTATTCGTTTAAATAATGATACCAGTAAAAACAGTTATCATTTACAGGAAGTTCCTATGTGCCAGGTGCAGTCTGGTTGTTTACGACGCATCCTATTTAATCTTCCTAAAGGCCATTACCATATCTTGTGCCCTTTGTCACTTCCCGAAGGACGAGCTATACAAACACCCCATTCAGTGACCACCTGAGAAGTAATGAAATTTGGGCAGAGTTTAAAGAAGCGGTTCCATGGTTGCCATGAACATTTATATAACACCCCATACTTACCCTTCTGCCTAAAATCTGGTTGATAGCTGCACTTTCCTTTAGAGTACACTCAGCTACGACGTTCGCGCGCATCTCTTTCATGTATAACATAAAAGCATTCAGAGGCTTCTTAATGTGAGGTCTTTTTGGCTCCTGCTCCTTCCTCTGTTCGTGCTGAGGCTTCCTAAAAGGCGGTGGTGGCGGTAGGTAGGGGCAGGGGTGGAAGGGACGAGGAAGGGATGGGGGAGGAGAGAAGCAAAGCAGCTGTTTACGTCCCCACGCTCGGGCTGGGACAACCTCACGCCCTGGACACCATCACCTTGGAAGAACAGCTCTTGACTCACTTGGAACACTGAGATGCAAACGACCCACCCAACAGGCTTCTTATCTACGCAGCAGCTCTTTGAGAATGCAAGTCCTTTGGTCTGGAGAAGCGCAGCTATAGCTACGGAAGTGTTTGACGTGAAATGGAAATGCATTTGGCTCTGGGAAGGTACTTCGTCCAGGGCCCCGAGGCCGAGTTCCTTAGTCACCTCGGAACAAGCTGAACACACCACACAGCTGATCACGTCTCTTTCAGAACAGGGGTGCTTAACTTCGAGCGTGGGGTCCAGGGCCACTTTGAGACGCTAATGAAACTCTAGACCCTTTCCCTCGAACAACGCATGCTGCCTTTGCGCGCACTGCAGGGAGTTTCCGGACTACCACCTGCTGCCTGTCCCCGCCGCCCCACCCGCCGCCATCCACAGAACCCAGATTCAGCAGCTCAATCACTAATCTCGCCACGGTAAATTAATTGAGCCCTGGTCTAATAGTCCGCGATGACCTTGGCCCAACAGGGAATCCTGGGTGTTGTGTGCTCCTTTCTCTTGAATTCTGTGCTGCGGAAGCCTTGAGTCGGGGGTCCTGCATTTCCAGAAGGAAGTGCATTAAACCCTTGACTCTAATTCACTCGGGTACTAACAAGTTCTCCCCCTCGATAATCTGGACCAAACTGCAACCTGGCGGTACGTGGCTACCCAGCTCAAGAGTCTTCAACGCCTGTGCTCCGGAGCCACCTTCCTCCTGGTGAGGTCCCCATGGTCCTTTAAGGTCTAGGCTCCTTTCCAATCTCAGAATCAAAATCAGTGCAGTGAGAATCAAGCTGCGTAATGTCCTCAGGGGCAGAGCTTTCAGGGCAGAGCTACACTGAATTCTCGATGACAGAGAGAGGGGAAGAATCAACGACAGTGGGCTGCACAGGTGAGCCCAGGTGCGTACGTACACGTGCATTAGGTCGCCGTCAGTGTGGGGGTGCTCCTGTTTGACCTGAGGTGTTACGATAGCTGGGTGAGGGATGCCAGTTGTGTGGGGACCAGGAGGACCAGGAATCATATGATGGGAAAACCTAAAAGAAGGAAAGAGAAGAAAAAAATATGTACCACTGGTTGCTGTAGCAAAAGCCAGACAGAATTTCAAAACGATCTACTAAGTGCTGTTGGCTAAGAGTTACACACTGGAGTATTAATTGTAAATTAGATTGGGCTAATTCTTATTTTTTCTTACTGTATTCAGGTGGAAAATATTTATAATTATTCCCTGTAGTTCTTCAAACTAATAGTAGAACGTGCCATTTTTCCTGGGAGAACTGCGGACCATAGGATTAAAAAAAAAAAAAAAGTGATCATTTTTCTTGCAAAGCAATTATCAAATAAGAATTTCAATGAAAGTAATTACTAGAAATACAACACTTTATTAAGATTTAGCTTTTTAAATTATTTTTAAATAAAAGCTAAAGACATCATATTTAAATATCTCTGCCTACATCCCTAAGAAAACCATCACATTAGGAGTTTTCTTGTATTGTTCACTTCTTCATTAATACTAGGCGGGAACAACTAACGGAAGAGGAACGAGTCCTCTATTTAGTAAAGTTTCCATTCACGTCATACAAATTGATTTCTTTGCAGAAATGAAGTAATATCTGAGAGCTCTAGCCTGATGGAAAGCCGGTAACAGAATCAACGGGAAAGATTTAACTACAGGGACGGCTCCAGGTCCGCACCAAGGTAAAAACTATCCCCGCTAAAGGCTTTTTCCCAAATATGCGCGTCGATCATAAAAGGAATCTTAAAACACCCACCACCAGCCAACACAGAGGAGGGAAACTGCCGTGCAAGAAAAATAAAACAAATAAATAAAGACAGCACTCTCCACAGGTGCTTTAGATAAACTGGAATATGTTTTAGAAATTTTTACTTTTCAGACTCTCTTAAAGGAAACATTTAATTCAACAAGAACAACATTCTCACATCTTTCATCACAGCCCGTACGATTAATTCCTTCACCGGGACAGGAACTCTGCTTGGATGTGTAGTAATTCAGAAACCAATCTTAAACTATTAAGAAAGCATGGTGAAAATACAAATATTTGACCAAATAATGTTGCTTTGCTCAATGTGCCGTTTGCAAAAATACATGATGCTGGTCATCTCCCTATGAGAAAACCCCGTCATCATATAGATCTTGCAGTGCTGAAACATGTAAAAGTATGTTTTAGGGGGAAGGATGTTAATTCAATTCCCCGCCACCTGCGGTCAGCGAGACTGACTACTCACTGAAAAAAATAATTATTTCTTGTAAAGCCGTAATTTGCTACGGAAACTGAGAATTTCTTACCCATGGGAAAAAAGACAGATCCACAACCAGCTGGTAACTCACCGGCTCGACCTCCAGCACAACCATGCTAGCTCCCTTGAAAAGCCACACGGAACACACAGATGATACACCACAAGCGTGTGTACATCGAGCACAGGGCACAGAAGCCGACCTTCCAGAAGCAAAAGCATGGCACAGAGCAGCCCCACGGCCGGCATGGCAGGCTCCCCGCGCTCCTGCCACGTCCGCGCAGGGCCTGAGTCGCACACTAGGCCGGACGCCCTGCGCAGCCTGGTGGCACCGACCCGTCTCTCCCGACAGCCGGGCCTGGGAGGCTCTGGAGTCTGTCCTACCTGGGCATCTTCGGACGCTGCCTCTCAAACCGATTCCGCTTTCCAAAAAAGGAAGCAGACTGCGGACCTCAGAGCAAACCCGGCTTTACTCTCCTCCCTCACTCCGCCCCCAGCGTGTTTCGAATCCGACAAGCTCTCCTTATGACATCTGCTTTGGGGACATTTCCCAGCCCACGGTTGGGGGACAACGCGTTCTTCCGGACGCAAAGCTCCTCGGGGAAGCTGAGTCCGCTCCCCCGAGGGGTGTGGCTGGCCCGGCTGGGGGGCACCCCTTGGGCTCCTGCCCAGGAAGCTGATGCCTAGTGTGGGAGCCAGGCCCGCTGCGCAGACACATGGCGAGGCGCGCCCCCCCCCGGGCGGCGGGGACAAGCAGAGGCGCACAGGACGCAAGCGCGACAAGAGCAGCTCGTCCTCCGGTGCCCCGGGTTCCGCCTCCACCTACCTGGACATGGAAGTGTCGACTGACAGTGAGGACGGGTAGGGCTGCCTGAATCCACCCGTGATGGGATATACAGGCTGACCTTGCCTGAGGTCACAGAAGAAAGGAGCCCGTCAATGACCAAACACCAGTTACCAGCCAGCAACTCGGAGCGGGATGAGGGGAGAAGAGGCGGGAGGCAAACTGAGCCGGGGGGAGCGTTGCAGACCACGCATCCCTGCAGACACGGACTGTTCCCCTTCCTCGCCCTCCACCCCATCGGAGCACCGCTTGCCTTGGAGGACTCTCCCACCCCCAGCTTGGAAACAAACCAGTCCGCAAATTCCTTGTCTTTTACCCCTTCCCCTCCCCAACCCCATTAATGCTTTGAACAAAGTAGGCACTTAATAAATGGTTATCGACCATAACGGACCCCTGAGAACAGTGACATATTCCCTTCGGGGAAGGAGCTCAGTGAATCCTTTATCGGAATCTTTGAGAATTTCAGGGAAGGGAAGAAAGGAGGAAATAAAATTTTATATTTATGTACAAATGCACAAACATTTAAAAAACACTTCCCCCCTATATACACGTTAGAGTCAAGAAATGAAAGACCAGTGCGTTGCCATTATTTTCCCTCCACCTTGGGAAGCCCACCTTTCCCTCTGTTCTTTCCACGTCTCTCATTTTTCATTTTCAGCCTATTTCCCGCTGCCAGCGGTGCGACTCGGCACAGCAATTTGGCCCTTAAGTAGCTCGTTTCGGACAGAATGATTGATCTAGGTTTGAAAGTGTGCGCACGATCAATTAACTTCAGTTATTGACTAAGAGACTGAATGCTAATGACGGAGGAGAGACAGAGAGAACGGAGAGAGAGAAGACAGGAAGCTGGAATGCCCACGGCAGGGTGACCCTTCCTTGCTGAAGAAGAGAGCAGGTAAGGGTGGCCAGGTAGGAAGATGAGGGCCGTAGGGACAGAGACCCAAACGGAGAGAGAGAAACATCTGCTCGGGTGGGAGGATGATTTCTGTGAGTGAGGAGTGGGGAGGGGAAGGGCGGAGGGAGGAAAAGCTGTGTGCTAATCGCAAAACGATTACAATAGGTTAGACTACATGCAATTATTCTTTCTTCCCAAAATTTCCTTTATCTTTATAATTTAAAAGATTTTGAAGGCAGCAGTAAGAATGTTTTTAGAAATAAAATGAAGAGCATTAAGCATTTAGATTCTAAAAAAAAAATAAGACCCCGAATTTACTACTCTGAACTCAGATTGGATGCTTACTTTGTTTAAATTCAGAAGACTCTTTTATATTGTTGAATTTCTCTCTAGTTATGTCATTTACCTCACTTGCCCACCTATAAGCAGAGATAGATATTCAATGCATCTAAGTTTAAGTCTCAAAAATAGAAGTTGTTCCTAAAAAACCTAGGGGGGAAACCCACATTGAGCACTAACTTTGTGCAGGGCATAGCAAATGCCCAAAGCCACAAACCGAATGCATAAAACTCTAAGCTTCAAAGCAAATGCTATACAGTCATTTTCTACACGTATTAGCAAACGGATTCAATCCATTTCAAAGTCTGTATGTTTTTTAATCTTTTAAATTGAAATGAATGCAGTTAGCTCCTTGCTTGTTGATGTGAAATTTCTTCAACTCCACAAGTGTTAGTTACCATCCATGAGGCTAATTGCCACAGACGGAAAATGGAAGAACATGCATTCAATGCCTGGCTGAAGGTTACAGGAAGGATCTTACCAGCCCAGAGGTGGGGTGATCTGTCCAACGCCACCCGGAGACAGCGGGTAGAAGGCAGGGATGTCGGGAGCTGGAGGATGTCTGGACATGCCTGGGAAAAAGAACCACAGAGAGTCATGGCAACTTGACCAGAAGAGCAACAGAAAAGCAACAAAATGTTTTCCGCTATTAACACTGAAGGTCTAGAATGAAACAGTATTTAGTCTTCAGATCCAATGGACACAAGTCAGCCTGTTAGCTTTTCTCGAGATTCCACAACAGGGAAGAACAGAGTCCTCAGAGAGCAGGTCCTGAGGACCTCCTGGAGGAGGAAAGGTGCTGCCAGCAGGACAGTCGTCAAAACGGACTTTTAGATTATTTACTTATTTGCCCTCATTATCTCGCTCTGGTTAATAAAATGGTAGACAATCGTTTTGTGTAGGATGAAAAATGACAGCGCTTTGTAAGTAGATGGCTTGCCGCGGTGCTCAGGGATTAGGTAAATGGCCGCTGTCACGTTTTCATTGGTTCCCTTGTGGACACATAGATCTGGGGCATGTGACACCTCGGAGGATCAGAGATTAATTAGGAATCGTCTTCAGCCCCGCAGTGGTCGCACTTGATATGATTCATCCCGTCTCCGCCACTGCAGCTCCAACTAAGCTCTCCGGCGAGTGGAGTCCTCTGGGCGCCAAGGTCACGCCGTCCCGGATTAGTCGGATTCCGCGGGAAACGCCCCCAGATTGTTTCTCGAGCTCACACTCCCCGGAGTGCGCTGCCCGGTAGCTGTGCACACCGCCGAGAGATGACACCTACTCCTAGTCCCAAATGACATCCCTTCGTTTGTACCTTACTCTAGGTACAGGGGGCGGGGGAGACAAGACAAATGCGTGAAACATAAAATATAAAAACTTACATTTTAATTCTTTTGGGGGAAAGTGATTCTGAATAGCAAAGGGCCACAAAAGTTTCTTCACACAGCTGACCCAGGGCTTTCGAATACCGTCCGCACGGAGCAGCACACCTTCTGAGGTTTAACGCGCAGAACGGTGAGAGTGTAAATGTAGGGCTGATGTGCAGAATTAAGGGAGTACGTGGAAGACACCCTTTAAATATTCTGCTTTTTTACTATTTAAAATGCCTATAGATTTCATGTGGCTCTTAGAGGATACCGAAGGCCTTGAAATTGGGAATAACTTAAGTGCTATCTTCAAAGTTGATGTTAATTTGACTTTGAAGGTAGAACAAACAAATATTTCTCAATTCTTACAGAAAGCAGGTGGGAAGGAGAGAGGTCTTTAATCTCTCAACAGAGAGCTCACGTGAGATCAGCTCATGATTTGCTGTTTTTCAAAACGATAGTCTCAAATCTCCTTTTTTTTAAAAAAAAATCTTTTTGCTAGAAATATTGATTCTTTTGGTGACGGTGAACCCCAAATTTTATACCCCGCGGTTTCTTTTCTTGGGTCTTGGGAAGGTTCAGGCAGCAGGGGTGACCCTCGCAGAGCCTGCAAGAGTGATTCTTGACATGTACGAATCACTGGCGAGTTTCGCCTTCCTCACCCTGAGATCCGGACACCTCCCCGCAAAGCTGGGGGTCTCGAGGGGGATCGCTCAGTTTTGGAAACAAAAACAATACAACCAGACTAACTCTAAAGAACATTGGAACTTAGGGGAGATGTGAATGGTTGTTTTTTAATATGTTAACCTGAAAATCATGGTCAGAGGTCACAGGACTATCTATCTACCTTAATCATTTTATTTTGCAGATGTGGAGATTAGGTCTAGAGAGGTTACTCGACTGTTCGGGCATCTCTTTGGCTTACATGTAAACTATGTTCTGTCCTTGGCTTTGATCACTGGGATACAGAGAGGTAACTTGCTTGCAATCAGGTCTTTAAGCTTAAAACTCTCGCTCTTCATGCTAGCCCAGGTTCTAAGTACACTCAGAACAGTGCAGAGTGACTCAAACGAACAAAAAATACAAACTAGTTGGATCTGGGTTTTCTATCAGAAGAGGAAGTGGGGGGGGGGTTACCGTTTACTTAGCGCCTGCTATGTGTCAGGTTCTGTAGCTACTAACATTCTACTCACCTTTCAAATGCCCCTCCTCCAAGGCGATGTCCTCTTAACTTTTATAGCTCTGAGAAATCTCTTTCTCCTTTAAATCTACAACTTATTTGTACTTTTAATGTGGTGCTTGGGATGTTCTTCATTTTGTTTTATAGTTAGTTTGTGCAAATGATTTCCTGCATGAGCTTATATACTGCTTGGGGAAAAAGACCACATTTTACCAATTTATATATCAAACCACAGTTTCTCTGCAGAGAAGGCTCTCGGTGAGTATTTCCGACTGAACAAATGAACAAGCGAAATGAAATGGACCCGTTCCCTATGCTGGGTCAGTATTATCAACCATTTCACGTGTACACACAAATACGTGATGTAGATTAGGCATTATATGAGAAGAAAATGGATCTGTATTTTTGAAATAGCTCGCTGTCCTTTTAAGATCCTATTTCCAAAGATGCCTGGAAGTGTGTGCCTCTCTACCAAGTGCCACGCTACTGAAGACACATTTCATGTCATTTATTGAACTAGCATTTAGTGAACACTTACTATATGCTGGAGGATATGCTCGGCATAGCTTTAAAGATTTTTAAGCTTTTATTAAGCAACTTCTATAAATATATCAATTAAATAATTCTGGAGTCAAACTGCATGGATTCGCCACTCACTAGCTACATATCTTTGAGTCAGTTATTTAATTGTTACTATTTTGTAAAATCAGAATAGTAACACAACACGGGTTGCTGTGAATAAATGCATTAATATATGTAATACAGAAAAGTGCCTGGTACAAAATATAAGTGCTATGTAAGTGTTTATGTATAAGGATAAAAATGGATCATACAAAGATACAAGCAGGTATACAAACTTAATATTCCCTAAAAGCTCTTTCCTTTAACATTCTTACCAGACTGACAAGAAAAAAATGATTGGTATTAACTTCCCTTCACTTTCCTACACACACACACACACACACACACAGAAGTGAAACTAATTTACTCCTTAATAGAAGATTAACCCTAAGTTATCTTCCCATAAATGAGAATGGGTTCGGCAGACAAACCGTTTGTATTTACTCTATTTACTGGGTAGCTCTATCTAAAACTAGAGTGTGGACATGACACTCTTTGGGTTTTTTTGTTTTGGATAAACCTAACTAGCCTACTAGGAACTTTGAAATCAGCAGCTCTGGCCTCAGTACCATAATGCACTAACCAGTTCAGCTACGCGCCACACCCCAAAAGGCAGGAGAGAACAAGAATAAAAACAAGCGATCTAGTGAGCTTGTTTTTTTGGCAATGCAAGCACCCCAAAATGGAATTATATAAACTCAGTATCATGTAAATGAGAGCTTTCCAAACCAGAGTTTACATATCTCCAGAAGTACATGATGATGAGGTGCATAAGGCCCAGAATAAACATGAAATTAAAAACAGAATTTTTATATCAAAATAAGCACAAATAGTATATGGACTAGAATATAAAAATCACACCAATTTTTAGAACAAAATAAAGACTAAAAAAACTGCAAGCAGACAGCTTCTGGTCATGCCCACTAGTCGCTTCTCAGTAGTTCTAGAATGTTTCTTTCCTTTTTTTTTTTTTTGAGACAGAGTCTCACTCTACTGCCCTGAGTAGAGTGCCGTGGCATCAGCCTAGCTCACAGCAACCTCCAACTCCTGGGCTCAAGCGATCCTCCTGCCTCAGCCTCCCGAGTAGCTGGGGCTACAGGCATGTGCCACCATGCCCGGCTAATTTTTTCTACATATTTTTAGTTGTCCTGATAATTTCTTTCTATTTTTAGTAGAGACAGGGTCTCGCTCTTGCTCAGGCTGGTCTCGAACTCCTGAGCTCAAGCAATCCTCCTGCCTCGGCCTCCCAGAGTGCTAGGATTACAGGCGTGAGCCACCGCGCCCGGCCTAGAGTGTTTCTTTAAAAAAAAAAAAAAATTTCAGAAGCTATGATAGAAATTACAATCAGGCAAAACAAGCCAGGGTAGCAGTAAGAGATAGAAACAGAATAGAAAATATAAATGTAATTCGTTGCCAGTTACAAACTCGTCTCTTTTAAAAATTGAACTGTTCTAGATTTCTTGAGAGAAAAACTACGGAACCATGATTGTTATTCGTTTAAATTAGTTAATATTCCAAAGTGCTTCAGATAGGATGTGGGACACAGCACTGCTGAATTGTTAGTTAAATAAATAAATAGTTAAAACTAAATAAAACACACTGTTGGGTTCTTTTTGCTAATTGCTTGAGGCTTAATCCTCTCCCACATCCTTATGGCTCCCAGATGTGTGTCCCCAGCTCAGACCCCGGTCTGAGAGTTTGGCCCACTTCCCGTGTCCCTTCTTGGATTCCTCAGCAACACCTCGAACTCACCGTGACCAAGATCACAGTGCTGCTGTTCCCTCTGAAACGCAGCCTTTTTCACTGGACGCCTATCTTAATTGTCTTTCTTACCGCACGGCCAGGGAGACCCATCGCTTGACAAGAGGAAGCAGGTGGAGGAAGGACTGGGGGTGAGCAGGGAAACAGGTAAGTCTGGAAACATCTGCAGAGGTGATTCCCACTTTCTATGAGCAAAGGCACCGGGGCTTCAACGGTAACTAAGTCTCCAAGCAGGTGCCCGACTTGAACAATGCAGGGAACTGAAAGTGGTCAGTGTTTCATCTGGAAGTGTTACCAGTAGTGGAAAGGACACCCAGCCTTTGAACTCCACTCTTCTTCACACCGTCATGACATTTTGTCATCTGCGATAGGCCAAACGTAGGGCTGGACGACAGGGTGAGATGCAGGCAGGGGTGGATATCTCCCCTTTATGTTCTCTGCCTTCACCTGGTTTTACGAGATCTTTTACCGCAAACTTTCAAAGACCCTGCTGAAGTCCAACTTGCACGTGCATGGGAAGATGCATGCCACCCCGACACAGCAAACCATCCACAGGGTTTGCCTGCAGGAGGGGGGACCAGAGCTTTGTCCTGCTGCCCACACAGACCCATACGGATCAGACAGAAACTGGACATTTTGATTCTTCAGACCTCTCATACATTTTTCCAGAAATGAAAGTAGAAAGGAAATATTAACGTAGAGAAATGAAGTAGAAGTCAATATTAACGTAGAGAAGCAAAGTAAGATTCGTGCTGCTTTGAGAAGGGATAGTTTTGTACTTTAATTATTACTCGCAATATCTAAGCTAGTGCTGGTAAATAACGAGTAGAGGACACAACACAGCAGGGATGTAACAGTAACCGAAAGAAACCACAAGAGGCTCAAAAGAGTAACATGTGAAGTAAAAATCTACTTCTTCCTTTCCCAACTTTTTAAAAATACTACCATCAACACCCTACACATACTGAAATAAATGAGTATTGTAGAGTACTGAAGTGTATTTGCCCAACATAATGGTTTGTACTATAGATGACAGATTTTCAGAGCTGTCACTTGGAAAATGACCATACTGCGCTTTTCTTCTTTTTTGTTTTTTTTTTTTGAGATAGAATCTCACTCTGTTGCCCAGGCTAGAGTGCCGTGGCATCAGCCTAGCTCACAGCAACCTCAAACTCCTGGGCTCAAGCGATCCTCCTGCCTCAGCCTCCCGAGTAGCTGGGACTACAGGCATGTGCCACCATGCCCGGCTAATTTTTTCTATATCTTTTTAGTTGTCCGATTAATTTCTTTCTATTTTAGTAGAGACGGGGTCTCACTCTTGCTCAGGCTGGTCTCGAACTCCTGAGCTCAAACGATCCTCCTGCCTTGGCCTCCCAGAGTGCTAGGATTACAGGCGTGAGCCACCACGCCCGGCCTTTCTTCTGCTTTTTAATCTTGAAAAATAAAAGTAACAAAGTCCTGTGGGTTTCTAAAGCATCGCTATCAAATGGGGTACACTTGTCTTCTACGAATGTGCTCGGATCCACCCAGTGATGTGGAGCGAAGGTGACTCAGATGGATGGAACCGGGCTGGGCGGGGGCTCTCACCTTGCTTGGAGTTGACATCTGACGGGATGTGAGACGGGTGTGATCCTGGAGAAAAGTGCTCGTCGCTGTAGGTGATGAGGGGGGTGAGAGGATGGACGGCGTGGGACGGCTGCACCACGGGCACTTTGTTGGACTGCAGAGGAACCGAGAAGAGGTCGACAGTTAATGTGGACGCCCGGCTCTTACCTCCTCTCGAAGGAGAAATCACACGAGAGCAGTAAGCAGTTGTCAGCACAACCCAAGAATCGTCTCCCAACCTGGGCGACGAAATCGCCTCATTTAGATCTTCAGGATTTTCCTGTGGTGGATACCTGCCGAGCCCGTGAATATCCCACCAAGAGACCACCAGTTATCTGCTCGCCATTATTCCGAGTGACGGGAATCTCTGTACATACAGAGCCACCCACGGTCCCTCTTAGGTTATCTCCTCAGGGTAAGCTCAATAAAGAGTTACTGGAATAAAATTCAGTAATGTTTTATAAGCTTGTAATTCATGACATGTGTCTGGCACACAAAAAAAGGCACTCAATAAAAAATTGTCTAATGAACAAATAAATTAATAAATACTGCCAATTGGAAGGGCAAATTTTCAAACAACCCAATGCACATAAGTTCGGGGCACTGAGATACCCCCTCAGTTTGTAGAATCTGCAATTCTACAGTTGTACATCTTTGAGAATCATATCATTTTTTCACACTCCATCGCTGGACTGTCTACTATGCTTTAGCCCCGGCCAGCCCATCTTCCGCTTCTCTGGTTTCCAGAAGCATTCATTGACGAAAGGGGACTTCCGATCTTGGGTTTAAGTGCATAATATGAAATATTGCTATCAAGTGTTAATTACCAACATTACACATTTTAACATACTTTATATATCTCATACTCTGTTTACAAATAAACTTGTAACTAAATAATAAACTATAGTTTATTATTTATTAATAATTTGGAAGTCCGAAACCATACAACACTTTTCACAAGTTCACGTTACCCACTTGGACTTCATCAGTTTGAATCCGTGATCATTCCGATTGCAGACAAAGCTGAAGTCATTTTTTACTCCCCCAAGAAAGCACTTACTAGTAAATGTAAGTAACTGAGTAATGTAAGCAAGACTCGGGCAGGTTCAGCCTAAATTAGAGGGATCACTTTGTTTATTTATTACTGACATATCATAGGTGTACATATTCTGGGGTACATGTGATATTTGGAGACATACATACGATATGTAACGACCAAATCAGGATAACTAGGATAGCCATCGCCTCAAACATTGGTCTCTTCTTTGTCTTGAGAACATTACAAATCTTCTCTTCCAGCTATTTTGAAATATACAACAAATCACTGTTAACTCTAATTCCCCTACTGTACTAGGAAATTACCAGATCTCATTCCTTCCAGCTAACTGCATTTTTATACCCATTAACCAACTTCTCTAGGGGGATCATTTTAAAGAGACTCCATAACCTGCCCCCAAAAAAGAAAGGAAACTCAACACAATTATATGCACATAAAGATGTTTGTTTCTGATATTAAACCCATCTATTAACACTAATTAAAGCAGTTTCAGAAAAATGTCTATTTAGAAACACTATAGTAATGAGTAACATGAATTTAAGAGACGTATCATGAATTCACTAGTTCAGACATGCTTTCACCATAATTAGTTTGAATTAGTGAGATTTTACTGTACTGTCAGCTAAAATGCATGTGAAATCAGTGTCTTCCAGAAGCACATACTCATATTTTTAAAAAATTTGAGGAATTGCCTGAAACTGTACAATGTGAACTGCTTAAAACATCAATCCATGTTGGAATGGTTGAGGGCTCTCATAACACACTTGCGTATGGTGATTGTACCTATGACGCACACTGATTTTGAATTTGATGCTTTTTACAAATTAGGTATAAAAAGTATGTGGCTCCAATCAATGGGAAGGGCTACCCTTAGGAAAGCGAGAAACAATTACCCTAGCAATACTTAATTCTCCTTTTATCCTATCATTGCAAGCTCCGTCCAAAGAAACTTATGGGGGGGGGAACCAAAGGGGAGAAAAAAATCGTACTTTTTTTTTGGACGGTGATATAATTCCATACTAGATTTCCCCTATTGTATAATTATCAGTTCCTCTCCAATGGCAGAACTTGCGTAGCTCACACAGCCCTTGGCGACTATTAAATAGAGCCCCATTATCGGAGCCACGCAATTTTTCTCTATACGCCTCTATACACATAAATGTGTGAAAAAAATCTCTTAATACTTTTCAAGTATCAATGATGCAGTTTGCCAAATACACAGAAGGAGCTTCTTAAATACAGAGAATTTAGAATGCTAGAAGAAGTGGAGGTGGATGGACATAGAGATAGGAGGATATTATTAGAAAACCTTTTAAAAATGGAGACGAAAATCTCAACACTCAAATGTTACTTAAATGAATGTATTTCAACTATACTTTAGAATAACTGCTTTGAGTTTCATTTTGGAAGTCTCATAAAAAGTGTAATTGCCAAACAACCTACAAAGATATTTTCTTAGGGTACTTATAAAGAGTAATAAGCATTGCAGAAATTTTCTAGAAATACATATATGTGTGTATATATGCATATATATAAAAATACGTATACATATTTTTGGCATGCCCTTTTTTCCAGAGCATCATCGTAAGGAACTTGCATTAGCAGGCAGCATCTTCTTAATGTCTGACCTAACCCTCCAGTCATATAGCTCAGAATCTGGCGCCATGAATTTTTGCTAAATTATGCTATCCTTGCTCTCCTCTTAATTTTACGGTTTTCAACACAGATTTGCTTTCCTGTGGGAAGGAGATAAGAAGCTGAGGATTTTCATTTAAGCTCTGGCCTTGTCTTATATTTTGCAAGATGGATAGTGAGAGCAGTACTGCTAGGTATGTTAAAGCCAACAAAGATGATGTCCATTTTTGTGGCCAAATAGTAAAAGTAATTTGAAGTCTCAATAATGTGTGAGCAGAATCCCAAAGAGTTATATTTTGCCTCCCACCAACCGTCTCCACCACGTATATAAACAAAGTGGATTCCAACCCACACTGCGGATTCCCGGCACGCTGCCATCGCAGTCCGTCGTCCTCAGCCCTAAGATTTGTGAGCTTCCTCTGATTTCAGGAGTCACTGTCCTTTTGATACGATATGCATACCCAGGGCGAGAACCCTGGCACTGCCGCTCTGATTACAATTTTAAGACTGACAGAATAACCATCTTAACTCTATTCTGCTCGTCTCCCAATAACAATGTGGTATATTTTCATGTGGGAGTAGGCAGGGGAATGATAATCAACTGACTACCTAAACTGCAGACAAATTTATGTAACTGTGTTATACGCACAGCCATACAGGTATACACGTGTGTCATTTATTAAGCACCTAAAATGTTCCAAGCACTGTTCTAGCACCAATAACCAGCACACAGGAAAGGTCCCCGATTCTCACGCAGCTGACTTTCTAGGGGTCTGGAAGCGGGGACAAGCAACAGGGGGTGGGTACTGGAAATAAAGAATGTGTTTTAAAAAAAAAAAAAAAGACAAGCAAAATCTGCAAAGATACCATCAGGTACTATGAAGAAAATGAACCAGGTATTAGGAGAGACAGTATGTGTCTAATTCTATGCTAAAGCTGTAAGAAACCTAAAGTACATTTTGTCCAAGCTCCTTATTTTATAAGCCTGGAAGCTGAGACACTGAGGTCGCCAGGGAATGGCGGTCAAGCCAGGGCCGCTGTCGGTACCTGTAACGGCACCACCCCACTCAGCGCATAGCTCCAGTAACACAGGGTCACCGCGGCACGACAGGAAGGAACCACTGGCTGCCCGCTACGTGGCATCGAGTACTGGCGAAATGCAATGCTCTTGGCTCTTATTCTGTGCTGGATGCCGTACCCGTGGCCCCTCGCTCAGTGGAACCCAAGTCTCCTGGTTCCTGCTCAGGAGCTTTTCGCACTACACGTATCGCTGTGAGGGACGGAGGAGGGAGGGAGGGTAAAAATGACACTGATTCTTTTTCATTCGCAGGTACGGTCAGGTGAGTCTTAACTTCCAGTGGAGAATCGCCAGGTATTCCCAAGGCGTGCCCTTTGCTGTATTACCCCGGGGTGGAAGAGTGCACAAGCACGCCAACTTTGGAAGATACCTGGCAGCCCCATGCCATCCTGCTCAGAGAGGTTCGGTATCCTGCCCAGGCTCCCGTGGCAGTGAGTGGCTGAGTGAGGCCTAAGACCTCGGTGTCTGATTCCAGCCGCACATTCTCTGACCTCGAGCGGGTGATTGGTGGGCGAGCCGGGGAAAGGGGATAAAGATGGAAAGAGCAGGAACTGAAGCAACGGTAGAAGATAATCCAGGACGGACTCTGAAGACGGCTCTCCCGCATACACTCAGCGCTCAAACATAGCTGTGTAGGGGGAAGCCTGAACTCCCTTCCTGAATTTGAAAAATCGCCACCAGGCTATCCTAACCACGTAATACATGGCAATTACGGTGATTAACACTCACCAAGTGCTTACTGTGTGCCGAGCACTTCATCCCCACAGCCACCTTTGAGGCAGGTACTGTCATTATCTCCTTTTGCAGAGGAGAAAACAGCCCAGAGAAGCTAAGTCACTTTCCCAAGGGCCTGTAGCTAATCAGTGGCAACGCCAGGATCCACATGCAGAAGTCTGGCTCTAGTGGCCAAGTTCGTTACCCGTACACCACGTGGCCTGACAGCCAAGCTCACAAAATCTTGGATGCCGAGTTGACCATCTGGCCACACCTGACAGTGTGTGACATCTACGGAATGGCCGTGTGGTCACCGTCCCAGACACAGGCATCACTGCAGACAAAGAGGCACCTCGGCAGAAGGGGGAGCCGTGGAGCCTCAACTGTCGCCCCCTCTCCGGGGCTGGAAACCACTCCAAGGAAGCTTGGTTGGCTGCCACCCAGGCTGGTCCCTGCAGGCGAGGACCTCTTTGGCATCACAGCCAGTAAAACCCACACCTCCTGCGGACACGAAGTGGGTGCCACTCAGGGATCTGGACAGCCGCCCCCAGAGCGGCATTCCCAGAAATGACCCACTCGCTACTGGCAGGAACCGCAGGTGTCAGAAAGCTGTCGGCCTCCAAGGATGTGGTTCTGGGAAGAACTGGAAAGTGGTTCAACTCCCGAATGGCTAAGTCCCAGCAAGTGGGGTGACGGGGGGGAGAAACCTGTGGGCCTCATAGCCAGTCCTCATTTTCCACTCTCCAGACTCCAACTAAACCCAAAGCGCAGGACCAGGCCGCACGGGACGCCCTCGGGCTCTGCTTCGGTTGGCTGTGTGCTTTGTCAGTAGTCCTCTCGGTAATGACTGAGTCCAGGGGGTTTTAACACACCCCCAGCCAACTGAGGTGAGCAATGTCATCTGGCCTCAATCGTTACGGTGGCGTTTTACTTTTTATGAAACTCTGAAGAAGTCTGGTACTCACGAAACAAAGCCATGTGACTTCACGCTGCGCCTTCCCTCCTTCTGAGGACCTGAGCCTCGCAAGCCTCCCCCCAGAGAGAAGCAGATTCAATTTGCTCCAAAAGGATACACCGATTCTTGCACTGACAGGCCTCAGAAATAGCACTTAGTGCCGGAGAATATTTCCCAAGGTCCACAAAGCGAAACACCTGGTTCAGGTCTGCTGTGGCTTTGAAATCTAAGAGCACGCCGGCTGCGACGCGGCAGCATTTGCAGTGACAAGGCTCAGGCTCTGAAGACCCGACGGTCCATGAGCCCAGCTCGGGGGGCAAGGGGACAGCCCAGAGACCTTGGCCATCACCGGACAGCTGAAATGTTCTCCTAAGAGGGGAAGGAAGAAGTTACGGGGAAAGGAACCGATGTGGCCAGACCAGGCGGCCGAGCGCTTCCGACCACGGAGCTGAGTGATGGTTAGCCAAGAGTCGTCGCGCTGGCAGGAGCTGGACACCCAAGCCCGTCCTTCCTGCCTCACGCTGCCTGGCGTTCAGCTCCTCTCTCCACCTGTGTCCCAAACTGCCCTGTCAGGCGAGAATGGCCTGCCGTGGGCACATGGGTAGTGAGGCATCTGGACGGGAACAGCTGGCCACCTGGAGGGGGACTGACGTCACTAGCAGGACTACAAACTGCCGGGGAGCTGCCTCGGGAAAAAGTCTGGACACTCGCTGTTCTCCGAGCTCTGTACCGTGATGATTTTCACACACTGGGTCATTTAACGCTGAAACCGCCCCTAGGTCACACGTGAGGTTCTGAGAACAGTTCGTTCTGGGAGACAAAAGGAAGCCCACCGTTTTCAGTGACTGGAGTCTGTAAACAGAGGGATGGGGGTGAAGGTTGGAACTGGAGGAGAGATCAGAGGAAAAGGGAAAATGACACCTAATTGCGTGAAGTTGCCACACCCTATTATTTGATTGCTTTCGCAACACCTTCGCCACGCCCCTAATCCTCTAAGTGCTCCATTTATTTCTCACATTAAAGACTGTCCTTTGAAAATTAAGAGAGGCCGGGCTCCGTGGCTCACGCCTGTAATTCCAACACTCTGTGGGGCTGAGGCGGGAGGATTGCTTGAGTTCTGGAATTCGAGACCAGCCTGGGCAAGAGTGAGACCCCATCTCTGCTAAAAATAGAAAAATTAGCCAGGCATGGTGGTGCATGCCTATAGTTCCAGCTACTGGGGAGGCTGAGGCAGGAGGATCACTTGAGCCAAGGAATTTGAGGTTGCTGTGATCTATGATGACCAAAAATAAAAAAAATTAAGAGAAAGAACTGGAGTCACTCAACATTAACAAACCAAAAAACAGATTTGAGGTCTACCGTGCTAGTGGTAAAATATTTAAAATAAGGCAATGCGGTGATGGATTCAGAGGTCAAATAAAGGGATGGGCACAGAGACAGGTGAGAGAAAGGATCACCGGGTTGGAAGGAGGCAAGGCAGGGAAGGCTGCAAGAGCGCAGGGATCCTACGGGGCTCGGGTGCGTATGGAAGGACCTCGGGGAGAGCCAAGGCCCACTGGTTCGCATTTCTGGATCACAGACGCCGTGGATCAGAGGACGGCTGTGTATACTCGTTCTCACACACCAATACTGATACACTCGCACATCCGTGGGCTGAGGGGGGCGGGGCTGGGGGAGGGGCAGCAAGCACACAGGGGAGGACAGGAACAGAGTGGCCCCTGACCCCTGGGTTAAAAACTGCTGCCTGTTGCAAGACAGAGCTGCTCTGCGGATCCCGTCACTGCGTAATGACCTCAGTATTACGGATAAGCTCAAGTTTCGTCAGCTTGGGGACGGTGGCATTTGTGCAGGTCAGGGGGGAATGACGGAAGGTAAACAAATCGGGCAAGGTGGAAGGGAGTCGGGAGCAGGAGCCTTGTCCATCTACCACACAGGGAGCTCAGGGCACAGGCAGCGGCTACACTGTGCTCTGGGACCCAGCGGCAAAGTTTCACAATGACGACAGGCAACAGGACGAGACAGAAAGCACATTCCAGAAAGTTCTCCTCTAAACCTCATTAGCCATCAATGCTGAACAGACTCGACAAGGTTTTCTGGGCTAGCCCAGGTGCAAGGTCAGAGAGGCTCTCTGTCCGCCCCCACCGCCCAGGACACAGATCAGGAGGGGGGACCACAGCCATCATGGCAGCGCCTCCCTCCCGCCCCATTCAGAGGGCGGAGGATCCCTCCCTGGGACTCAGAACGTCCAGAGGGACAGGAAGAATGTCTGGGGCGCAGGGATGGGCTCCAGATACCCTGGGGCGGGGTGGCAGGCGGGAGCCCGCGGAGGTCGAGGTCAGAGCAGTCCCACAGTCCCAGACGGCAGCGCAGGCGAACTGTTCTTACGTTCGGCCTGATGGCACAAAGTTCCACAGGGGCGAAACTAACAGACTTAAACCTGATTGTTTCGTGTTGAAAGGGGCGCCCTTCACACTTGAAGTTACCATAAAGAGCGTTTGCCTTATTTGAAACCCAGAATTGATTCTTTGTTTCAAGATCAAGTGTGAAGCGTTTACAGAACAGTAATAGACGTGCTTCTGTGCCAATTTCGTCCCGTCTTGCCTTCCCTGATTTTAGTAAGCGCCACATGTATGAAGTATCTTCTGCCAAAAACTGGGTGTTTTAATAAGTAAAAAGAGTAACATTTAAGCCTGCAGGGGGTCCTCATTTTTCTACTGAATTTGCTGAAGAGCCTTTCGGAAATCAAAAGGGAAAATACAACAGATAGATTACTTTGGGTTCGGCTACTATCAGAAAGATTAGGGCTAAAAGTATAAATACCTGAGCGTGTAGGTTTATTGGGAAACTCAGGCCATTTTCTACGCCCGCGCACATGTGATATTTGTACTGTAAGACCAGCGGAAAAGCTGTTCTGTAGAACGTGGAGTGGTGCCGTCCAGTGAGGCAGCCGCTGGTCCTGGCTTGGACCCTTGAGAGGCGCCTGGGTCCAGACTGAGATGTGCCAAGTGTAAAACACACACTAGACTTCAAACCTTTCGTGTGAAAAGAAAAACGTAAAACATCTCCACATTTTTATATTGATTCCCATTTTGAAATAACTGGACATCTTGTGTTCAATAAAATTGTGACTACAGTTAATTTTATCTCTTTTTTGACGTAGCTGTGGGAAAATTTAAAATGCCGTATATACTGGCATGTAGGACTTGCCCTGTGTTTCCATCGGGCAGCTCCGCTTGCAGTGCAGAAAGGGGTTTTGCCGCCTTTGCCTCTTGTGCCCCAACTGGACTTAAACACAAAGTTGGCGTATTTTTTAACTAAGGTTTCTTTTGTGGAAAAGGAAATTTATGGATGAAGAAAGTGAAAATGAGATCAGTTAAATGGCAGAGCTGACAATCTAACATTAGATTTCAATATCCTACACTGAGGGCCAAGTCAGTCAGTTTAAAACCGGGTATTTGTATGACAATTAGCATAAAACCGGAACCTTTCGCTTTACAGGGTGAAAAAAATTTACTAAACGGCATCTTTCTTTTGTAGAGTAGAATGATTCTTATGGATAAATGGTATATTTTACAGCTGTTACAGGTAACTATTTCAACCTGCCAGTCAGCTCAGATGACTTTTAAAAATACCTTAGATGGGCCAGGTGTGGTGGCTCATGCCTGTCATTCTAGCACTCTGGGAGGCCGAGGCGGGTGGGTCGCTTGAGGTCAGGAGTTCGAGACCAGCCTGAGCAACAGCGAGACCCCGGTCTCTACTAAAAATAGAAAGAAATTGGCTGGACAACTAAAAATATATATAGAAAAGATTAGCTGGGCATGGTGGCACATGCCTGTAGTCCCAGCTACCCGGGAGGCTGAGGCAGGAGGATCGCTTGAGCCCAGGAGTTTGAGGTTGCTGTGAGCTAGGCTGACGCCACGGCACTCTAGCCTGGGCAACAGAGTGAGACTCTGTCTCAAAAAAAAAAAAAAAAAAAAAAATTATTTCCAGAGAATATGGGTACGGGAATCAGCTTAGGAATTTCTGAAAATAATTATGAAATCTTGGGAAGAGGGATAAAGGAACAAAAATAATTTAAGGGCTAATTCAAGAATGTTCTCAAGATACTCTTTCCTTTAACAATGCTTATACCCAGGCTGGGGATAGGGGCCACTTACTGGGCAAATAACAGCATATTGAATTTGAAGTCTAAACACCTGAGCAGGCTGGGCGCCGTGGGTCACACCTGTAATCCCAGAACTTTAGGAGGCCAATGCAGGAGGATTTCTTGAGACCGGCAGTTCAAGACAAGCCTGGCCAACATAGCTAGACCCCATCTCTACAAAAAATTTTTAAAAAGTAGCTGGGTATGGTGCATGCCTATAGTCCCAGCTACTTGGGAGACTGAGGCAGGAAGATCACTAGAACCCAGGAGTTCAAGGTTACAGTGAGCTATGATAGCACCACTGCACTCCAGCCTGGACAACAGAGCAAGATCCTATCTCTCAAAAAAAATAAAAAAGACCTGCATACTATTCTTGGTCCTACCTGCTATTTGTTGTATGAACTTAGGCAAATGACTTATCCTTTCTGTGTTCAGATTCCTCACTAAATGAAGTGGATGTTTTCCCTGGCTATGTTTGTGTAAGGATCAAATGAGATCATGCATGGAAAAACACTTTGCAAATGGTAAAACACTATGTAAACACAATATTAATTCCACTTTGGGAAAAAAGAAGTCATTAAGCTCATTTCCTACATTGAGAACATTATTACTTGAGTCAACATGCATGACTTCAGTGAATACAAAATAAACCTAACTTTGAAATTTGCTGAAACAATTAATAATGGCCTCAAAGAATCCTCTTAATCACTGTGCTTCACTACTGATTTTCAGCCGTAGGAGATCTCTGCTTTTCTATTAGGATAACTTTGTGTAAGGATGTTTTTCTACGGTGTAAATATGTGACAATATGGTCCATATAAATGCTTGAAGGCTATCTCAATTTACCTCTTTAATAGCGTCAGCTGCTGCTACACCAGAAATTTTTTTTTTTTTTTTGGAGATAGGGTCTCACTCTGTTGCCCAGGCTAGAGTACGCGTGAAGTGAGGCCATCACAGCTCTCTGCAGCCTCATATTCCTGGGCTCAAGCGATCCTCCTGCCTCAGCCTCCTGAGTAGCTGAGAAGACAGACACATGCCACCACACCCGGCTAATTTTCAGATGTTTTGTGGAGATGGGGTCTCGCTATGTTGCTCAGGCTGGTCTTGAACTCCTGGCCTCAAGTGATCCTCCTGCCTTGGCCTCCCAAAGCACAAAGATTACAGGCATGAGCCACTGCGGCTGGCCTGGATACCGATATTTTCATGCTGTTTGAGTGGAGGCAGATGAATGGACGAATGGCTGGGTGAGCTAATTCAGAAAGCGTAAATATATAAATCCTAGGGAACCAAGAAATACCGAGATGACCCATAAACACAACGGGTAGCAAGAAAGGTAAACGCAAGTGAGAGGCGTGTGTTGGTAAAACCCCGCGTACATCACCTTGAAGTCCATGACCCACAAGCACTGGATTCTTGGCATTGGCAAAGGACAGAGTGGGCCTGAATATCTCCAGAGCCCTTCCAGGTCTAGTGACCTTGCAACCTCAAGGGTCCTAAAGCTCTGAATTCTAATACACTAATATTGTACAGTTTTGACACTCTGTGGCTGGAAGTGGCTATGGATGAGGTAAGCTAGGAAAGCAAAACAAAGAACTGCATATGGCCAGAAAGGACTTAACCACTGAGAATTTTAAAGATCAGTTTTAAGATGAACCAAGGCCACCCTGCCGATGGTGGGCGCCGGCGGACGGCAGCCTGTGCTGGAATCTGAAGGAACGTCAGCAAGGCTTGCACAACAGATCCAAGACAGAGAGCATGATGAGCATTTTAATTGTCATTAAATTATTTCAACTGTCATTGAAATTATGACCAACCTGATTTCCTCCAGGGCAAGGGCCTGTAAGGCTGTGCTGATCACTCAGCCCGGGGATAGAACCCGTCAGATGGGATGTGGTCCTCCTGCCAAAATTCCATTTCCGCAGCAAAGACAGGAACCACTGTGTACTTCTGTTCCCTGAATCTACCTTCAATCTCTACCACTAAATCAGCCTTCTTAAACTCAGCTGGACAAGTCTGTGATCGGGGCATTTCCCGATCCCAGAAATAAGGCAGGGAGACAGCAGCCGCCCAGAGTCAGCTGCAAAGGCACGAAGCCTCCGGCTGGTAAACGGAGAAGATGTTCAGAGGTTCTAAGTCCTGTGACGTGTGTGATTACAGAGCTATGAGGCTACAGGCAGAAACGTGGAACAGGAGGCCTGCTGTATTCAAGAAGTCTGAATTCCGGGTCTCCTCTAAGTACTTTATTTCGAAGAGGACATATCTTTGGCAGCCTGGTCTAGGTATGAAAAAGCCACCCCAAGGAAAGGCTGACGTCTTGAGAGACAAAGAATAAAACAGTAACAAAACCCATAAAATTGACATTAGTGTAACTCTACATTTATAAAGTGTTTTCACAAAAAGTCCCTTGTCTCATTTGGGTCTCACTACCACCCTGTGACGAACTTATTCATAAATACCCCAAGAAAGCTCAGAAAAGTCCAAAAGCACGAGTCAAAAGGCTGGGCTCAATCCCGTCTTCTTCCACCAAACCACGACGCGGCCCACTTTCTGGTTATCCAGGAGCTGCAGCCCCTTGTGCTCTGGGGGTCTCCAAAGTCGGCCCAGTGTGGGCCCAGGGCCTCCGAGGCAGGTGTGACATCTGTCCCCCTGCCGCTGCGCAGCCAAACACAGATCACCCCAGAACCTTCCCTTTCCTCTTAAAATGCTGTCGTCATCTGTGCCTGTGTTTCGGCAACGGCCACGCAGTGTCATCTGAACTGCTGACGAACAGCGTAATCAATACGCGCGTTATTAACAAGCTGCGCGACTCCCGCGCCGAGCTGATGGACGGGAGGTCGAGAGAGAACGCAAGCCGTTCTTACGTATTTAGGAAATTCCTACACGTAGAACAAAGGATCGTCACCTTAAGGAGCAAATCTACGGCCTGCGTTTCTCACCTTCCCCTTCGTTTTCCAGTTTATGCTAACAACGGTGATTTCTTCAGGCTCTCAACTCTCCTTGCTAATTAGCAGCGCTCAGGATGTCGTCTCTACCTGATTGTTATGGCTGATTCTGGCGAATAATTAAACCTTATTTCACCACAATTTGAATATGTCCATTAAAAAAATCCGTGGGAATTCATCTTCCGCACCCACCCTATTTAATCTGGTTTCCATGTGTAAACGTGGAGAAACCGTACGTCAGTGTAAATAACATGTTTTCTTCTGTTTAACATAACCTGAATTTTCCCTCCTCCACTTATTACTAACTCACTTGTGTCTTCTCCAATCAAATGTGTTAACTTGTTTAACCCCTCACTCCCTTTAAACAATTTCTAAGAATCTGATGTTCAGAGCTTTCAAGATGTTCAAAAGAAACAGGAAAACCATTGTGCAATTCCTCAGAGTTAAACACAGAACTACCCCACGACCCAGCAGTTCCACTCCTCAGACCTCAGAGAATTGAAAGCACCAAATGCTTGCAGAAAAATGGTCCTAACAGTATTATTCTGAACAGCCAAAAAGTGGAAACATCCACAACGTCCATCGGCTGATGACTGGATGAGCGAATGGCGATATATCACACGTCGTGGAATATTACTTGGCCGTGAAAAGGCATGAAGCACTGACACTCAACGGATGAACCTTGAAAACTTACGTTAAGTGAAATAAACCGTGTGCAAAAAGGCCACGTGCCGTGTGATTCCATTGACGTGCAACGTCCGGAACGGCCAAAGCCACGGAGACCACTGGAGAAGGGGCTGGGGGCCGAGTGGAGGGGAAACTGAGACCGACTGCAAATAGACACAGGGTTTCTTTTCGGAGTGATGGAGATGTTCCAGAATTAGACAGTGGCGATGGTTGTACAACATAGTGAACACACTAGAAACCACTGAATTGTACACTTTACATGATGAATTTTAAGTTACGCACATTGTATCCCAATTAAAAAAATAAAGGCACAAAAGCTGATTTGGACTGAACGAGGGCTAATGTTACTTTCCGTGGAAGGCAAGTCCGAGTGAAGTTTTACTGTACATGTATGTGTTACTTCTCTGAACCTTGTCATTGTGTGTGCGCTGATGGCAGGCAGATCCCAGCAGGCTGAAACTGGGATCGTACACAGTATAACCACAGCGCCACCTGCAGGAAAAGCATGACATACCGTGCGTGCTTAGGGACACAGGTGACACCCACACCTAGGAGCCGTCCTCCTCGCTCCCTCCAATGCCACACGCGATTTCTGGGCCCCTCCTGCAGCCCGGCACAGGAATGTCATCAGCCCTCCGCATCCCTCCCCCGCCCAGGTCTCTCTCTGGGGCTGCTCCGTAAACGGCACCGCTCTGACCCTCTGTGGGGGCTGCTGACACCCACACGTCGGCCTTTCCAGGGACTCCCCAACTGTGGGGGGTGGGGGGGTGACTAGCGTGTGTGCCGACCTTCTGGGAACCTGAAGGGCCCTGTCCCCAGGACCGGTCACCATCTCCATCAATAACCTGAAAACTACAAGTATTTAACCTCGAGCACTGAGTACTATGGTTTATGTCTTTCCTGTATGTAAGAACGCGGCACTTTTTAAAACTTACAAGTGCATGTGGAATCCACTTTAATGTAATATCCGCTGCTTAAGAAGCCTACTGGGGTTGTAATAAAAGGTTTAAAAGCCACCCTCTCAGAATTTCAAAAATTGTTTCCACCTCCAATTCTCCATTTTCCCAAGTAGTTTCAAAATTATTCATAACTTCAATAATGTTTCAAATCATGATTTTCACAGATACGAAAGAAATTTTTAAGTTTTCTCTCTCGTTTCTCTGCAGAAGATCTGGCTAAATTCTTACGCTGGAGCAATGGATGGGACCCTCTCCCTTCCAATTGGAAGTTTCTGTCAAGGCTCTCATTAGCCTCCCGTCACCGGATACGTGCAAAGTGACTCCTGGGCTTGAGACGAAATATTCATCTAGCTCACAAGGAAGGGGGCAAACTGCCCCGTCAAAGTGATCGAGTGCAGAGCAATTTATTAACATGGAATTCCGGAGCTGGAAGGAGCCTGAGGGTTCCATCCAGTGCCATGAGGCCAAGGAGGGAGGCCACGGTCAGAGAAGTCAGGCAGCTGGGTCTGCAGTCGGGTGTCAGCAGTCGCCTCTCCGAATCCAGGGCCCCACCCGGGACACCGAGGCAGGGCCAGGCTCAGTCACAGATGCTCAGCGGTGAGCCGGGATCTGGCTGAGCGAGACCGACGGCCCAGTCAGTAAGCTCATTTGCCCCGCTCAGGACGCGTGTGACTGACCGCCCACCACGCAGAAGCACTGTGCCAAGGAAGCGTGGCAGAGGGCAAGGTAAAATCCTGTCACTGACAGAAAGGAACTTAGTATCTCCTCTCCGAGGTGAGACGTACATGCGAATGACTATTATTAACACGATGCAGAATGTTGAAAGCAAACCGGGCCAATCAGGAGATGACATTCTGGGCAGGAAGCAATGACGAGGGGAGGAGGGCGGTGGGAATGGTCACGAATGTGAGTGCCACCGGGGAGGCGGAGGAAGCCGCGCTGAACCCGGGGACAGCCTGGGTGTGGGGGACGAGGGGAAAGGCAGGGGAAGAGGGTTCCAGGCTTCCCAGACGGAGGCCGCCGGACGGACGAGCACGGGGGAGGCGAACAGATGTACCGAGCAGACAAATCGACTCGCGTGAGGTCACCGGGCCACCCAGCAGGAGTGCCAGCCACGGACCCCGACTCCGGACTCTGGTCTGGGCCACCCTGTGGCTCCATAATGCTCCCTATCGAGGGTGAGTTTCAAAGATCGGCTGCAGAATTACAAAGTATTTTACCACAACCCAAATTGGTAAAAAAGCAAAAAATAAACACGGTGATAGCGTACGAGCATCAGAACACCCTCGCTGATGCAGGGGAGCTCACACGCGTGTACGTTCCCTTCCTATTTCTGTGAGTGCGCGCAGAGAGGAGCCCACCTGCGCGGAGCCGGTGGACGGGTGGAGAAATGGATACTGCCAGAGGGGCTGAGCAGACGTCAGGCAGCAGGCCAGACACGCAGTGTCCCCCAGAGTGCAACAGCTGGCTGGTCGCTTGAGCTCGGTTGGAAAGCACAAAAGAGGGCCGCGCCTCGCAAGCCTCGTGACATAAGAAGACCCACTGATCCCCGGGACAGGCTGACCGAGCCCTTCAACCGTCCACTCTCCTCACCCTCAGTGTGATCTGCGTCACTTTCACTCTGCCCAAACGTGCAGACTCAGACCTCGGAAGCGGGGCCCAGGTCGATGACCTCTGCAGGCAAACATGATAGAGTTTATGAGACCAGAGGAGGCAAAGGGTTTTGTTTCGTTTTTCGTTTTTTAAAGATCACATGGATTTAGCAGCCTTCGTTCTGGGAGGAAAAATGAAATTTCATATCAAGTCCACAAAGAGAGAAAAAGCCTAGAAATATATGCACTGAAATGTTAACGCAATGTTAACTTGTGAGACGATGGGCGATTTTTATGTGTCTCTTACGCTTTTCTGTATTTTCCAAAATTTTTACCTAGAATATTATGCGTTATCCTTATACTCGGAGAGGAAGTTTTACTTTATTAAAAAAAAGGAAACTGTAGGGCCACCTGAGCTTTCTCGTATGACATAAAAGAAGCCGTATGCTTTGAATTTAATTTTGGATGGCCGCTCAAGTCAGACTCACATGTAAATTTTTTGGTTTTTCATAAAATTTCCCCCTATGTTGCTGTCAAGGAAGTGAATATCTTCACACACGCTCTGAGAACAGTTTAGGGCCTTTGAAGGGAAAATAAAATGGGGTGTTACATCCTCTGACTGTCGTGGAGGCCCACAGTCCAATTTCACTCCTTACCCCCACCCCCGGCCGCCTCTCACTGCCGTCTTCCCGGCCATCGATAAGAGAAATAACGAGACACAGTGGACATCCAGTGCAGGCACCTAACTTGATGATGGCCACATGCAGGTTCTTATAGTGGGGACCAAGAGATCCCCAGAAACACAGCTCTGACAATTCAGAGTCAGACACCCACAGCACTGACGCTGGCTTAGCCAGGCCCAGGTCCCCTGGGCAGGGCTTGGGGACAGGCAAAGGAAGCCACGCAGTGGGACCATCACTTTAATTCGAGCGACCCAGCCATCTATTCAGCCGTTCTGGAAAGCGTACAGCTGCAGGGGCCCTCAACCCTGATCACCCGGCTCTATACGAGTGTGCTTTAACTTTGAGGTTTCCTCTCCAAATTGCTCAGATTTTCCACATCAACCTTCAGGTGCTTTGCAAGAGACGGCTGTTTTGTGACAAGCCCCACCATCGCGCTGGTAATGAAAAGGTCTCGGTTTATCGTCATCTTATCTGCAATCGGTTTGTCACAGTGCGTCTTTCTTACTTTCAGCTTCTTCTAGATTTGACTCACCCCTAGCATGCCCTTTCTCCTTGCAGCCCGACCTGCTTTAGCAGGGCAGCACTCATGTCTTTCTGGACTCGGTTTTTTCCTGTCCGAGTCCAAGCATGACATGGATAAAGACGGATGTTTTCCTTCTGTGTGTGTAAGAGACGCTATTTTAAAACGTGGGAACTGTCCGATGGTCTTGGAGCGGGGGACGCTTCTATCAGAATAAGAGCAGTCACACCAAGAGAAACGCTCCGGTGGCCGGAAAGGGTTCCCACGCGCTCGTCTTACCAGGTCTTTCCCACGTGGTAAACAGGATCGCCCATGAAACCAACACAAATCACTAACTTCTCGGTTTCCTTATTTATAACACACACACTCACTGGGTTAGGATTAGCAGTTAAGAAGTAGGTTTAAAAATAAACAGAAAACAAGCAAACAGGCCCTTCCTGTCGAGCCGCAGCTTCTCTCTCCTCCCTCGCACTGTTACCCCTATTAACCCTCTTAATTACGTTCAAAAGAATCTTGGGTGAAGATCTTACAAATAATTAGAGTTGACTTGTGTGTGTTTTTCATTCTCTATCTGCAACCAGGAATACAGAATTGGATCCGGACCAAGTATCAAATCCAATAGGTCTCCCCCACGTCCCCAGCTTAGCACGCAAACTTTGATGTGTAAAAACTTAGCGTTTCTACCCAGGGATGTCGTCTGGGTAACAAAGGAGCTTGGCAGACAAAGGGTAATTTGTTAAATCTGCTAGAAGCTACTTATCAGCTGCTGGCATGCAATCTTTAGGCATAGTTGAGTTAGCACCTGTGTAGAACTAATTAAATTGGAGGGAAGAAGAGAAATCCACTCCTTGTAAGGCCACCAACAGTACGCCGCAGTGTTTTAGCCTAAGCACTTCCTGAGTGCTCAGTTTGTTTCAATTATCAACAGACGAAAGCTAAACGCTGTTGTCTTGCTGGAGGCTGTGATCATCGAGAAAGGCCTCTAAAAACGAACAGGGGATGAGCTGTCTTCCAGGACAGTGAGGTGATTAAACATGAACTCCGGAGCCAGGCTGCCTGGGTGTGTCACCTACGCCACTTGACAGGTGGGTGACTCGTGGCAAATCACTCCGTATCCATGTGCCCAGGTTCCTCATTTGTAAAGTGGGATTAAGAACAGGATCGCCTTATCAAAAAGTCCCAAAACAATAAATGTTGGCGTGGATGCGGAGAGATAGGAACACTCATACACTGCTGGTGGGACTGCAAACTAGTGCAACCTCTGTGCAAAGCAATGTGAAGATACCTTAAAGAGATACAAGTAGAATTACCACTGATCCAGCAATCCCATTACTGGGCATCTACCCAAAAGAACAAATGATACTCTATAAGAAAGACACCTGCACCCGAATGTTTATAGCAGCATAATTCACAATTGCAAAGATGTGGAAACAACCCAAGTGTCCATCAATACATGAGTGGATTAATAAAATGTGGTATATGTATACCATGGAGTACTATTCAGCTATAAGAAACAATGGTGATACAGCACCGCTTGTATTCTCCTGGATAGAGCTGGAGAATACTAAGTGAAGTATCCCAAGAATGGAAAAACAAGCACAACATGCACTCACCATCAAATTGGTATTAACTGATCAACACATAAGTGCACATATAAGAATAACATCTACTGGATGTTGGGCAGGGGGGAGGGGGAGGAGGGGACGGGTATTTGCATACACAAAGAGTGCAATGCGCACCATCCGAGGGATGGACACACTTGAAACTAGGACTTGGGGTGGGGGGCAGGGGCAACATACGTAACCTAAACATCTGTACCCCCATAATATGCTGAAATAAAAAAAAAAAAAAAGAACAGGATCACCCTTGAAGGACTGTATGGGGAGTATACGCGTGAATATTTGCAAACCTCTAAGAACGGTGCCTGGCACATGGCAAGTACCATGAAATGTCAAACAAAAATAACCATGGGAAGTGCCCAGAATGGCGACCAGTAAGCATCAGGTATTTCTACTCCCGTCTAATGTAAACTGTAATCTAGAGAACAGAAGCAGAACATTCAGGATCCCGAAGGCCAAGACGTTCCCTGAGGTTCTAAACTATGGCTTGTAAGTGTACGCACACGGATTTTTTAAAATCCAGAGAATTTATTTTCCATCATTAAGTCCCAGGCTCTTGGGGAACGGGGCAGGTACGGGAAGGCCACAGAAATACACATCTGCCCAGCCCCACGATTAAAAAGAAGTCACCATTAGAGAACCCAGATGCGTTTGAAGTTCACGGATACAAATTACTTTCTCCTGGCATTTGAAGCAATTATCACTTTTAAAGTCTAGTGGGGGAAAGGTGTGAAAAGGAAAGAGATGAGGATTTGCCTCAGAACCGCCTTCCCTCAAGTGTCCCTACGTGGCCAGAGCAGGCAGCCCCCAGGAGGGAGGGGACGGGAAGAAAGGCAGGTGGCACTGTTGGCTAAACAGTGCTCCAGGTAGAAAATTAACATCCCCCAAACAGTACGAAATCGTTAAATTTTTCCGTCTCTGCTATTTTGGGTACAGCAATGGGGGTCACTAAGTACTACGATCGTTTCCTCACGGGGCACGTTTTCACTTTCTGAAATCAACACGTCTCATTACTATCATTTCTCTGAAGTCAGAATTTCTCTCAAACGTCATACATTATAGGCATTTACTATCTCTGCAATTTAATAGCTTCAGTCGGTCCCTAGATACTACTGTTCGTTGCCTGGAAGGTTGCTAATAGGATGATATAATTGTCTTTGAGACTGAATTTGTGGTGGTATTTTCTTCAAAAAAACCCAAAAAGCCACAAAGGAGGTTTTTTTTCCCCGCAATAAAGACACAGACAAACCAACATTCTTTATTTCTGCACCCTCCTAAAAACGCTCCTATTACTACATCTCTTGCGAAGTCGCCCAGCTAAACTGCCCCCTCCCCCAACACGGGCACCCCATGCACACAGATCCGGGCTAAAGTCTTCACTCTGCTCCCTTCGGGCCCCTCGTCCGGCCACTTCACTTCTGCTTCCTCCACCGTAAAATGAGATAACAACATCCACCTTACCATGTTACGCTAAGAGTCAAAGAAAACAGGCGCAGAATTCACAGCTCCTCGTAGCTGCTCAGTAAGTACAGGGTGATCTGTGTTACTTCAGACCCTGAGCAGGTTTGAGCCTGTAACCGTGGCATCTCTTACATCTGCTCTCTGTGTTACAATTCCTTTTACGGCATTTCAATGAAAAAAAAAATCAGCATTTATTAAATTAGGAGAAAGATGGGTCATCTTTCCATATGCTAGATTGGGTAAAAATTGGATCAATCGTGTTCTCTAAGTTCGTCCAAAACAGAATATAGAGGGGTAGACAACAACTGCCCCACCCCCATACAGGATACACCGCACAAGAAGGTATGTGTCCAAGAGGAGGAAGAGAAAAGATTATTCCTGACAATCTGAATGGAGCCCCCACGGGGGCAATGCAGGACGCCCGCCTGCGAGCTACGCCCATGACGGGCTGTGCCTTCCTTCCGGTCCCACTGGCTTCTTTGCCGAATGCACCCAAAGCCCTGCTGCCTGCGCAGGGGCTGTACTTGTACCTGGATTCCCAGCACACTGGCCCGTAGCGGATCTTTAAAAGCACCACCTGCTGAGCGTACCTGGGGACCCAGCCCACGAACTGCACCGTGGGCTGAGTCACCTTGCAGCAACCGGGCCCCCCTGCAGGCCCTAAGACTCCTGCCTGAGGACCGGGGAAGAGGGAAAAACCAGAGACGGCTACAGAAAGGGTTGCTTTCCATTTTCAGCCGGCGTATAAATTTCCAGCCCTGACTGGCGTTTGTCTCCTCCACCGTATTTAACAAGGGGAGGAAGAGCGAAGAAAGGCTGAGGTGGAGGAAGACAAGCAGCAAGAAAGATGTCGGCACGCAAAGAAACTTGGCAGGTGGCTTCCGTCCTATGCTATGGTGGACTACCGGCAGGACGTCTCATCTGTGAGGCCGGGCCCTGCCCTAGTCCCCCCGTCAGGGGCGGCAGCTGTGGTCAGACTGGGCGAAGGGCTGGGTTGCCGGACACAGGTGAGAAACAGCGGTAATGGCCGCTTAGGGGTTCAACGGTGCCAGGAGGTTGGGATGTCAGGCCCTGGCACACACGGTGTGGCTGCTGGGAAGTTTTAGGAACTTCCATCTCTGGAGCCTGCTCTGTGAGCCTGTGATGGTTTTGGTGCCGTCAGAGGAGGGCCCTGAGGAATCTGCTTCCACGAGAAGAGCCCCAAGAAGGGCCGAGGCCAGCACACCAGTTCCGAGGCCTGAGGATCAGTCTGCACTTGTGTGCCCCACCCCCTGTGCAGGGTCCTGGTTTCTGCAGGCAAAGAGAAAGTGGCCCTTGAAGTGTCACCAGGACTGTGCGGTGGTTAAGAGGACAGCACCTGAGGCCGGATCTCCGGGTCTGAATCTCAACTCTGCCACTTGTTGTACAACCTTGGGCAAGTGAGTTATGCTTTCTGTGCCTCAGTTTCTCCACATTTGAAAATAAGGATCGTAGTAACAGCACCTATTTCTTAGTGTTGTCAAGGATTAAGTGAGCCGCTGTTAGTGAAGTTCTTAGACCAGTTCCTGGCTCAGGATAACAATAGACAAATGTTTGTCAAATAGATAAAACGTGAAGATAAGCCAATGTCAGCTGCATGGTAGCCAAATGTCATTGCCTACAGTGGAGTTAGTATGAACGGTTTAGCATGGACCTGGTTAGTGTGTGCTCCTCATGTTAACCCTAAACCCCTGTAAAGAACAGCCCTCTCGGAAAAGGTAGAATCCAACAGGAGTCTAACTCTACAAAGTAAAATGTTATGTGTCCCCAAGACACACCCCAGATGCCCATAAAGTACACCATCAGGCATAACAGCACTGCCAGAAACCCCCTGTTGGAGGGAGAACAACACTAGACGAGTCAGAAGCCCAGAATTGGAAGCCTGATGCTGCCACAGGTCTCTGAGCTGCAAAGCGTAAAATACCATTCAAAGGTGAGACATTATTAATGTCAAACCTAACTGTGTGTTTATTAATCCATGGCGCTGGTGGAAACCATTCTCTTTAATGCCATACAGTTCACCAAAAAGGAAAAAAAAAATGCATCTTGCCAGTAAGTCCACTCAGATTTTTCAATCTGGCAACCAGAGAGAAACCCACCTGGGACAGGTAGTGTTTTGATGAAGGCAGAAAATGACAGGTGGACGAGGACCGGGGCACTGGGTGTTGCCACGGGCAGTGTGGGGGTGATAGCCATGCAGCCTGGGTTGGGGAGCTGCACGTCCGGGCCGCTGCACTGAAGGGGAGAAGGGATCGCCTGTGCTGTACCTTGACAAGTCCTGAAGCAAACCCGCACACAAGGAAACTGAATTGTTGTGGGGTGGGGGCGGGGAAATGGGGACCAAAGCCAGGGAGCACCCACCCTGCCACAAGCCCACTGCCTGTGCAGTCAGGCTCACCTAAAACATCCTGTTTTTGCCGCAGATCACAGCACCCTAAACCGAAGTCTGCATCTACCGCTGTCGAAATATCAAAACACAAAACATCTACGAATCTGCTCTTCGAAGAATTCGGCAGGATTTCCCTGGCGCTCTTTCAGAGGGGGGGATGGGCAAACGCAAAACAGCAGCGGCGGGTTGGGAGGTCAGGACCAGGGACGAAGGGCAGGTGTGCCTGTCGGCAGGGAAGACAGAGAGGCAGGGAGGAGGACAAAGGCTACGTGCCTGTTTCTGCCACTCAACCACCCATTGTCACCGCTGCTCAGAGTGACCACTCTGAATGGAAGAAAAGACAGATCCAACTGAAAGTTGGCTTGTTCTGCTTTCAGCTGTGAAAGATCTAGCGCAGGACCCTAAAATTAAAAAACCACTATGTGAAGACAAAGAATTAAAGTTAAATAATGTTTTAAAGCAACCTGGATTTCTTTTTTTTTTTTTTTTTTTTTTGAGACAGGGTCTCGCTCTGTTGCCCAGGCTAGAGTGCAGTGGCATCATCATAGCTCACAGCAACCTCAAACTCCTGGGCTCAAGCGATCCTCCTGTCTCAGCCTCCTGAGTAGCTGGGACTACAGGCCCACACCACCATGCCTGGCTAATTGTTTAATTTTTTTGTAGAGACAGGGTCTCACTTTTGCTCAGGCTGGTGTTGAACTCCTGGCCTCCAGCAATCCTCCAGCCTCGACCTCCCAAAGTGCTAGGATTACAGGCGTGAGCCACCCAGCCTGGCCTCTTTTTTTCTTTTTAAAGGCAAGTATATTAGAGAAACTTCAGAAAGTTTCAGTTACTCAAAATTATCAACTTATTTTTACAGAAGTTATCTATACCCATTCTTTTCACTGTAGAAATTCAGCACATTCAAGACAGTAGTTACAAGCATTCACACTCCATGACTCCATAACAGCCCAAAGTTATTTAGCATTCAGGCAAAACAAGAACCGTAAAGAAAGAAACCGTCCTCAGAGATTTTTTCTCACTTTCACTGTTAACCCATATGGTAAGCAAACTAACCTAAAAAATATTTTCAGAGTGAAGTAAAGGAATCTGTAACCAGAAGCCAGGGAGGAGGACCAAGCTTGGCCTGAATGATAAAGGGTAAACCCACTTTGTGTGCCAGAACCACACATACGGTGACCATCATTGTCACTACCGACTTAACAGGCTGATAAGAGGCACCGACTCTGGGCCCTTCCAGAAAGTGACTACTGCAGAGAGGAGAGACTACTGCAAAAAAGAAAGGCTCAGAATAGGGAAACAGCCAAGGCAGAGGGGTGAAAAGGTAAGCAGGTTGGAGAAGCAGCCCAGAGTGGTCTAGAAACAGGAGTGTCCTCCGGATGTGGACACCAGCTTGTGAGCGGACAAACTCCACGAGCTAAAGATACAGGATTTAATGTTGGGGGAGATAACGTGGATACGAGTGAGCAGCAGCCAAGAGCAAGGAAAACACCCTGCCTGTTGGAAGGGGTTCGGAGAGCAGGTTAAGACGAGTGTCGGGGGCTGTCACGTTGTGTCAAACCACCCACCCTCGGCCTGCAGGGATTCCAGAGACCCTCCCTCGTGTGCCCATGGCGGGATCACCCCAGAGCAGTCCCGGGGCTTGGTGAGGGCAGGGAGCTGCTCCCTGAATAGAAACAGACACAAGGCACCAACATCTGAACTGGGAACTGTGTTCTCACTGGCCTGTCGTGGACAACTTACATCCAAGAGGCTGACTTTAAAGCAATTTATTTATTATCCATTTTAGATTATAAGCCTTCGACTAGAGGTCTCTTTTCATACACACTTGTATCCACACACACAAAAACACACACATGTATATTCACACATGTATATTCCTCTGTTAGAGACAGAAGGTATCTACTGGCCGTGTATTAAATAAGTATCCAAATTTACCTATTGGAAATGAGCTGCCCAAACGGATCAGACCAACGGGCACAGCTTAATGAACACGTCGGCCCGAAGCCAAGATCAGCAGCAAGTGGAACCAGGGTGAGACCTGGCGAAGAGAAGTTGGTCGGATGTAATTTGGCTTAATATTGAGAATCTGTCTCCTCTCTCGGTGACGATGGGGAGCACATGTCATTTCTGTCATGTTAACCTTGAGAAAATTTCTATTTAGATGTTAAAGTGGCTCACTTCGAAGAGATACTGATCTTTGCTAATAACCCAAGAACTGGCAACTCTGAACTCTTCATCCAAAGTGAATCAGTAACTTAGGCCACAGAGCACGTTAGTTGCTCTCCAAGCGAGACACGGCTGAGGCACTAACCAGACTGGGAGAGGTCAGAGAGAGAAAGGAAAGGTGTTTTGCGGCGGCGGCTGCAGAAAGGTAGGTGAGACTCCACCTGTCTCTGCTTCTGGCATGCACCCTACTAGAAAACAGAATTCTTCTTTTCAAAGAATCGGAGCAGCCAGAGGCCTTGAAATTCATGTACATCCATCCTTGCATTTTACCCGTGTGTACGCACGCACACGCACACACGCACACGTGGTCTGAGGGCCTACGGCCAGGTGTGCCCTCTCCTCTTGCCTTTGCTTTCGTCCCTCCATGGAGCAGTTACAGAGACCTACTTTTGGGGAGAGAATCGAAGTCCCTGACAATGACAGGAGGTGGATAGATGGCAGCATCGATTCCCAGTGCAGCTACAGACCCACCGCCGTGCTCGCACCCAGGGCAGACCGCGACCCTCCGGCAAAGTAACAGCAGAACCTGGCAACCAAGGCGGCTGTGTGGTCGTCAGACTGGGACCCAGATGGTGAAGAGGGCAGGGGGACGTGAACTAGTGAAGCTGACGGCAAAGAGAATAAGTAAGAAAAAAGGGTCTGGAGGGCCCTGTGTCTGCTTCTGACCGGACACAGCGGGCCCCCTGGGGTACTTGAGCACAGTACCCCAAGCAACCCTCACCTGGGGTACCTGAGCACAGTACCCCAACCAACCTTCACCTGGGGTACCTGAGCACAGTGCCCCAAGCAACCCTCACCTGGGGTACCTGAGCACAGTACCCAAGCAACCCTCACCTGGGGTACCTGAGCACAGTACACAAGCAACCCTCACCTGGGGTACCTGAGCACAGTACCCCAAGCCACCCTCACCTGGGGTACCTGAGCACAGTACCCTAAGCAACCCTCACCTGGGGTACCTGAGCACAGTACACAAGCAACCCTCACCTGGGGTACCTGAGCACAGTACCCCAAGCCACCCTCACCTGGGGTACCTGAGCACAGTACCCTAAGCAACCCTCACCTGGGGTACCTGAGCACAGTACCCCAAGCAACCCTCACCTGGGGTACCTGAGCACAGTACCCCAAGGAACCCTCACCTGGGGTACCTGAACACAGTACCCCAAGCAACCCTCACCGGGGCTGCACATAGCAAATCCAGCCCGAGAACTGCTCGCCACAAGGGCCGCCAGTGGCATAGCTAAGGGCCACGCGGAGCACCGCGTGGCCGCAGCGTGGGTTCCGTGGCCAGAGAAACCTGGGTCTGAATCTTGGCTTTGCTTCTCCCTGGCTGTGTGTCCTGATCTGTGCTCACGTCCCTGTGCCTCAGTTTCCTGTAAAGGAAGGATGACGGGATCTGCTCCCGACTCAGTAAGTCAGTATTTCTAGAATGCTGGAAACAGGGCCTGGCATGCCGTGATCACTGTTCCATCCCGCAGCTTCAAGCCCGCAGGCCTCCGGGGTGGCGGCGTGAGCAGGGGTGCCCTCCCCCAGAGACCTCACTGCCCACGGTTCACGGTTCATGCCCGTGCGTCCTCTTTTCTCCGAAGACGGTAATCTTCTCATCTGAAAGGCAGTTTGGTTTCTTTCTTTGGTTTTCTTTCTTCTTTTGTTTCTCCTCATTAGAATGAACTCGTGGAAAACATTCAGAAAATCCAAACAAAAACAAAACAAAAATGACCCGATACTGCCACCCAGAAAAGGCGACGGAGATAAATTCCTTTCCAACCTTTTTTTTTCTCCATTGTAGCCTCACAAATATATATTTATTTTTTGAAACGTGTGACACTGTTTTATAATTTAGTTTTTTACTCACTATATTGTGACTGTTTCCCTTGGTTAAATATTTTACGACACCACTTTTAATGGCTGCCCTGTTTTGACTATGCTGTAGTTTACCACTTGTTGGCATCCTTATGACAAGATTTAGCCTCCACTTTCCTACTCCCACCTTTTGCACATTCTAAAAGAAAACGAAAGCAGAACAAAAGCTTTCGACGATGACCCCCAAACAGGTGTTCTCTGTAACTTCTCCCAGCTCAGCTCAGCCCCGGTGCTTGGAAAATGGCTCCTAGAAAAGCCTCTCCCTTTGAGCCAGAGCTTCTGCAGTAGGACACTGGGGAAGGAGGGTTCCTGCAGCCAGGAATGTCTGACCTTTCCCTGGCTCAAGACCTCCTGCTGAGCAGTCGCTGGCCAGGGAGGCCATGCAGAGATGGGGAGGGAGAGCAGGGAGGGGACCCAGGTGGGCGTGAAGGAGGCCCCCCCACCGGGCACCTTGCCAGCCTCCTGGAGGTTGGCGCAGGCTGGAGGAATCTCAGAGATCAGCCATCGACTCCCCATTGCACAGATAAGGAAACCAAGGCGCAGGACGATAACATGACTTAATTCGCACTTGTGAAATACAACTCAATATTAGCAGTGATAGCAGCTGCGATTACTGTGACTACCATCTGGGGCACTGTGAGCCAAGCACCACGCTGCATAAATGTTTAATGCAACGCGGCCCCGTGAGATTGCTATCAGTACCCCCCCGTTTCAGGGAGGGGGCAGGGATGTGGCTCCAAAAGACTAAACGAGTAGCCTCAGATCCCACAGCCAGTGAGCGGCAGATGCAGAAGTCAAATTCAGATCTTTCGCCAAAGTCCATTCGCCTTACAAGCATAACATCAGAGTGAATAAATTATTTTTATTTCCACTACATTGTTTTCTAAAAGATGAGCTTATTAGTTCTTACTGCAAAGTTAGAAGGTGGCAAAGAATTCACGCTTTTGTCTCTAGATATCTTTTTACAGGCATCTACCTCCCTGCATCTGCTGGACAGTGACATGAGGACACTCAACAGATCCATCCGATAACAGTCAATCTCCATGTTTCACAGGAAAATGATTTTGATAACGGCTTGAGTGCAAAGCTTAGGGCGAATGTCAACTGCCAACTACGATGCTACAGTTAACTTACGGAGTGAAGGCAAAAGGCTTCCCAAACATTACACGCCCAGTGAAAGATGAGTGAAAAGACATTTCTTCTAAATTTCTACGTGAGGCCACCTCAGGCTTGGAAAGGCCTCAGGCCGGGGACTCTCCCAGGTACGTAATTACAATGCTTCTCTTAGATGACTATCCGGTAGAAAACAAAGATTTCAAATAGTTTGTTTACTTATTTTTTTAAAGGCTCTTTCTCGGTGTGACTCATGTGGGCAATTTAAACAAACGGCAGTGACAGGAGATGGCCACTGCAGTGGGTGAAAAGTGCTGAATCTCTGCGAGTTAATTAGATCAATCTCGACTCATTTTCTCTAATGAGACAGTGTCACACACAACATCCACCGGACCTGTTTTCTGGGTTTTGTTTTACATACGTTAGTTGTTATGGTCTATTCCTTTTTTTTTTTTTTTTTTTTGAGTCAGAGTCTCACTCTTTTGCCCAGGCTAGAGTGCCGTGGCGTCAGCCTAGCTCACAGCAACCTCGAACTCCCGGGCTCAAGCGAACCTCCTGCCTCAGCCTCCTGAGTAGCTGGGACTACAGGCACGCGCCACCATGCCCGGCTAATTTTTTCTATATATTTTTTAGTTGTCCAGCCAATTTCTATTTTTAGTAGAGACGGGGTCTCGCTCTTGCTCAGGCTGGTCTCGAAAGCCTCACCTTGAGCGATGCTCCTGCCTCAGCCTCCCAGAGTGCTAGGATTACAGGCGTGAGCCACCGTGCTCGGCCTAATCTATTCTTAAGCTTCTTTTTGGTTGGAGTAAAACTTCGTAACTTTGCTCCAAGCACGGATTTTTTGTGTACATACCACAGCTATGCATCCTTGCGAGGGAGCTATACTCGACAGCATGTGGTTTGTGATCAAATATATTCAAGTAACTTACACCAAAAAAAAAAAAAAACCCACAAAAATAAAATTTTTTAAAAGGAATTTTTAAAAAAAAAATTTATTTGCCTTTAGAGCAGGTCAACTATACAAGTTATAGATGTAAATTCTGCTTAAAAGTGGGCTTAGTAGTATTAACAATTTCTTTTTTTTACTTTCTGGTATATGGATACATGTTAAGATGATTTTTCTTTGTTTCTCGCTCTCATCTCTCATAATGGTGTTTTGAGGAATTTTGAGGTCTAAGGGCCAAGAGGAAAGGTTGTGATCACAGCCTTGTGTGTGGACATAAAGGCCAGCTCCCACATAAAGACAAGAGCGCAACACCAGGGTATGGAAAATCACACTGAGAAAAAAGGCAAGTCTTTGGGTTCTAAATCATTTGTCTTTGTTTTCTGTTAAAATGGGGAAATTTTCTTTTTTCCTTTCATTTTTAGAATAATTTCTTTTTTTCCCCTTCCTTTATTTAGTCAACCTTTCTCTTATTCTAGAATAGATTATTTCTATTCCTGATATCCTCTGAATGTACGTACTGAAGTTTGTTTTTTTTTTTTTTTTTTTTTTTTTTTT